>BSBM01000001.1:74715000-74992500 GCA_027924585.1 Larix kaempferi
TTTTCTTCTGTAGATTCCAAATATGTAACTTTTATTTACAAATATTATTTTTTCCTATTTTTTTCAATTTATTTTGTGTCCTACTTACTTAACTTGTGAAACAAACTGTTAGTGTTTCTTCCATAAAATTTTCAATTCTAGATCATTTCAAAAAAAAATTGTATGGTGCACAAGTAGACACTAACCTCCACGTTCTATCAAAACCCCATTTCATGATTTTTGCATTAATACCTTCAAAGGCTGCACCCACAAAAGACATACTATTTTCGAGGTTTGATCAGTTAGACAATTATAAAAAACTATACTAATTTAATTTTTGAAAAATAATGATGCAATAGTGCTATATGTTCTCTACATGCATGCCCATTTTTGTAGCTTGATTCCATCATTTAGGCCCTCAAAGGCTGCACCCACAAAAATATATACCTTATCATTTGCCTGAAAAATAAAAAAGTGTCTGTTAGGAAAAATGAAACTGGACATAGCTATGAAAATTTTCAATACATAAAAGTTATATATTCAGAAATGTGATTCAATTTCCTACATTTCATCTTTTTTACTCAATGCAAGATATTTTCCGTAAGTATCTCAAAAAATCCAAGTAAGTTGAGGGATGCCTGATTTTTCAGTTTCCTATTGCATCTAACGTGCCAAAAGTGATCCTCATTAGCTTGCACTGACTCTTATGAAAATGGAACCATTTACCCATGATGCATACAAAGAGGGATACACAGAAGATGAGGACTTCAAGGAGGTGTTTCAACAAGTACATGGCCAATTTCATGCAAAAGAAGGTGATAGTAAGGATGACTATCATCTCCAAAATGGGTTACTATACAATCTAGAGAATCTATGGATTCCCAAAGGTTGAAGAGTGCTCAGAGAGGTGCACACCTCCAAAGTATGCAGGGAATTTTGGTGTTGAGAAGACAATTGTTAACTAACAAAGGTATGTGTAATGGTATAAAATGAAATAAGATGTGGCATTATATATTAGAGGATGCATACTTTGTTGCACCAACAAGTCCAGTAATAGATTACCCACATGACTTGGGAAATCATTTCTGTGGATTTTGTGTGTGGGTTACCAATCACTAGGAAGGGACATGAATTTATTTTTGGGAGTTGATAGATTCAACAAGATATGGGTTTTTATTCCCTATAAAAAGGCTATCAAAGGACACAAAGTAGTGCACATGTTCTTTAAGCAAGTCTAGGTGCACTATGGGATACTAAGGAGCATCATCTCAGATAGAGATACCAAATTTATTAGTGCCTTTTGGACTACACTATGGGAGAAATGGACACTAAGCTGAGTCGATATACAACATTCCATGCATAAACATACGGGAAGACAAAAGTAGTCAACAAGACTTTGGTGAGAAAGACATTTATTGTATACTCTAGTGGATTATGTCCATTAATATTGGTTAAAGAAAAAAATTAAAAAACCAAGAATGCCAGAGACACAATTTTGAACACTCAAATCATACTCTCATATCTTTCATTAACAAAAAAAAACTATTTATTGTATACTTGTCCATCAATATTGATAAAAGAGAGAAAAAAAAGTACTAGAGACACAATTTTGAACACTCAAATCATACTCTCATATTTCATTAACAAAAAACAACTATTTTTTGTATACTTGAGTGGATTTTGTCCATCAATATTGATAAAAGAGAAAAACAAAAACAAAAGTACTTGAGACACAATTTTGAACACTCAAATCACTGTCCTATATTTTATTAACACAAAAAACTATTTATTGTATACTTGCATGGATTTTGTTCATTAACATTGATATATATTGTATACTTGCGTGGATTTTGTTCATTAATATTGATAAAGAGAAAATATAACAAAAATGCTTAAAACATAGTTTTGAACACTTAAACCATAGTTTATATATTGCATTAACAAAAAAACAACTATTAACAAAAAAGCAACTATTTATTACATACTTGAATGGATTTTGTCCTTTAATCTTGGTAAGAGAGAAAGGAAACATCTCTAACCTTATTTCCATCCACTTAGTAACCTTATCATTATCAACCTTATCCTTATTAGTCCCTGCCGGCAAGCAGTGCAGGGACTATAGAAATCTTACCCTGGCACACGTCCCAAAATGTTTTAACCAAAGTTTTAAGTTTTTTTGTCTTCTGGCCAATAGTTTGTTTCAAAGGCCTTACTTGGCCTCTTTTCGAGGCACTCCGGTATGGCAAGAAACGTATACGATATATGAGTATGCTTGAGTCACATGCTCTCTCGACGAGACAACACATGGTCGCTTGACAACCCCCGCATTGCATGGAGGGAGCGGGGCATGTATAGTAATGGCACCTGTGATGTATACAGCTTAGTATTGCTTGCAAAAACAAACAAAAATTACAGAGTGCAGATAGGAAATGCTTGCAACAACAAACAAAAAACCACAAAGCACAGAAAATAAATGCTTATGGTTTGAAAGTCATTGGATAACATGGAAGGCCATGTTGAGGAGCTCATCAACAATCTCCATCAACAACCTGTGTCCTGCATTGTGGGAGAAACTTACCTCAGTTGGGCTAGGACTACAACTAGAGAATCTACACCCATATTCACTGCTATTTTCGCTACTATTTTTGTAGAAATTAGTTGGGAGGAACGAAACTAGAACAACCTCATATGGATATATATGCATGTAGAACTGTGCATCATAAATCACTAATTTTTTTTCTTTGTCTCAAATGCTACTACTTCCTTTCTTGGATAATTTCTAGTCATTCAAGGCCACTGCACGGATTTCCTGAATGCTGGACATCCATTCTGCTAGTACCTCCATTAGAACCACCACCTACAATACTGGGATTCACATTGGCACCTGTGAAGCTCCACCAGGAAAATATAGATATCTAGATCCGAACCCCTATCCACCACTACCTACACCACCTGCACCAGCAACATATCCACCGATGGAGAGGTAAGCAACACCAATCAAAGCAGAATCATAGAGGCCATTGTATATTATATTTGTGTTTGGTAGGCTGCGCTTTCTAGTGTGAGGCGATGATGTAGTTTCAGTGTTCATTTTTTAATTTTAGCCATCATTTTTCTTATCCACTGTATCAAATGAGTCCTAGCATGACATCTAAAATTTACAATATGAACTAGTTAACATACATAGTTACATAAGGCTATTATTTGAATGATTTCTCATTCAATTTCGTTTCACTTTGTCATCTCTTTGCCTTATTCAAGTGTAAGATTTGCTATTTTAGTTTGCTAAAATATGACTATTTTCTTTTATTGGCTTAATAGCAATAACGTAAGGAGGAGAACGAATGTAAGAACATATTTCTAAATGATCCTATGAATTACCTGTTGGTCGAACTCCTCATGGAGATACAGTAGAGACAAGGCGATGCCCGATACAATGTTGTATATCTGCTCCCAATCCATAAACCCATCAGCAATATCACACCACCCTAGTAGAGGCACCAAGTTTCGATGATGGAGGCGGTTGATAACACTGACCTCTGATATAAATTCTTCTTTACCTTGTTTGGAGTCTTTGGTCATGCGTTTTACTGCAATCCCTAAGGATGACCATCACATTTTTCCCCTTTGGCAGAATTACTTTGTAAACAGTTACGAAGACACCACTTCCAAGAAAGGGTGTGGGACTGAAGTTATTGGTTTCTATCTTTAGGTCTTTGTATCTGAATTCCCGCAGCTTCCCTTGAATTTTATCTAATTATTCAAATATCTTGTTCTCTTCCTCTACCTGATACTTACGGCTCTTGAGAAGCACTATAATCTATATCGTTGCGCCTAGTGCCAATGGAAGGCAGATATAAAGAGAAATAATTAATCCCCAATTTGGCAAAGAAACGGGTTTGAATGTGAAATTCCATGATTTCACATAGTTGAGCTCCGTCCCAATACCCTTGGAAGCAGAAAAGTCGAAATAAGCCTTCTAGTCTATATTTTTGGGCATATAGATGATGGAGGAGACCAGGGGCTTTGAGGGCATCAGCTCAGAGACGTATGCAAGGTACATGTCCAGCTTCTTCATATTGAATCCACGCATGGATGTCATAAATGCCCGTCAAATTGATCTGGTCTGCAGGAAAACGTGTCAAATTTGTGGAATTTATGTTCATAATATTAACAACCACATGGTTTCCATCAGGATCATTATTCCCTGGGCTCTGACTTGTATCAAAACTCGACTGCCACTACCTTAATACTATTTCTAATTCTTTTTGGTTTACTCTACTTCGTAAGCCTAATAACGTTAAACAATTCCATTCATGCTTTTTTTTTAATTTATAAATAGCGGCTCTTTTTTACTCTACTTCTGAAGCCTAATAAATCAATTTCATTCATGTTTTCTTTTATTTACAAGTAGCAATTTTTTTCGGTTTTCCTACAAAGATTTGATTCCCCTTTGACATTTGTATTTAGTATTGAGGGTCATGGACACTATTCAATGCATTCCATGCACAAAAATAAAATAAAATAATGTTGGGTTTAATGGAGGAGTTGTCATCCAATTTAGGATCTCCTTGTGTCTCTCCTCGTGTACATCTCTTCCTCTGTAAAACACAGTCTCACACATTGTTCTTCATCTCCATTAGTAAGACACAAACCTATTAACAATTAGAGAACACAAACTTTACGGTGTGATTATATTTGAAGAGTATCAAGCCCATCAAATCTTATAATTATAATTACAGACGCGAACTGGACATCCACTTATGTTTCAGATTGCATGGCTCAAAATCATGGAAACTACTTACAAAAAGACATTAAAGAATAATCCATCTTAGTGTCAACACTAATTGATTCCAATTGCATGGCTTAACAATGTGTCAATTGAAGAAGAAACAATTCTGCATGGCTTAACAACGTGTCAATTGAAGAAGAAACAATTCTGCCTTGAAAATGATTTTTGCCTTTCCATAGCAAGAGGATCTATCTATTTATCTTTACGATAGGAAAATGTGAAGCCTTACTAAAGGCCAGCTTATCCCCTAGAAAGATAAGGACTTCCCACATTCTGCAGCATCATGGGATTGATTTTTTATTATTATTAATTACATTTGCAGCATCATGGGAGGGATAATTCATGGCAAGTGCTAAAATTGATTTTCACCAATGCTTGAACTCATGTCTGTAAACCCTGCCAACTGTGTGAAAAATAAATGTGATGGAGAAACAATACAAGATATTTACCTTGATTTTCATATCCTTTATATATCCATTCCTTATTTCGATTGTTGATTCCCTCCATCAACAATCATAGATTATTCCCCGAACAATAAAATTTGTTCTTTACATCTTTTTGGTAAAGAGAAAGAGTTCTACAGGCCGAGTTGGGGGAGAAAACTCAAGGGAAAAGCACACCATGCAGTAAATAAGATTTAACTGCGCAGATGATAAATATTTTCTTTTTCTTTGAATGCTATAGAACCGCGTTGCTCCTAGCAAATACTTTGCTCTAATTTTTCTTCCACTTTTTATCCAACACTTTACTTCACAAATTAACAATGCGGAAACTAACTGCGCATTTCCATTTTTTACTGCGCAGAGATTAAGTGTGCAATTCAACCTTTTACTGTGTAGTTGAACTTAGCATAAATGCGCAGTTCTTAACTTAGCAATACTTTACTTTGCATAAATAGAACCTCACATAAATGAACTTAGCACTTCACCCAATATTTAATTTGCAAACTTCTTTAACTTTACCAAGATTAACTGCGTAGTTAACTTTGCATAACCCAAACTTAAATAAAATTTATCTTACAACATTTCTTCTTAAAAGATGAGGACCGAAACATCTAAGTGAAACTTACTGCAAAGTTACTCCTTGTTAAAATAGAACTTTCACCACAGTGAAATACTTAGAAATCTTGATTTGATTTACAGACCGTAAATGTAAACAACATTTACACAGGTCAATATGAAATAGATGCCCGACATGCATAAACCAACATTCTTGAGAATGAATTCATAAAACTATAGATTTATATATTACCACTGTAAAATAGAGTAACTTTTCTGCACTTACTGAGAGATGATATTTTACTTAATCTTTCACTTTCACAGAGCTTGGGCTCTTCATACACTTCACGGTTTTTCACTTCTTCACTTCTTCTCTTCACTCCTACATCTCTATCTAATCTTTTGTGAGAGGTTTTCATTTATACACAAACTTAGTTTTAGCTTCACCTGGAAGTTACAGGGATGCAATAAACACTGCAATTAATTTCTACCTAAGAAAATCCGATCTTGCAGAATACAAATGCAGCTACTTAAATACTAACTTGCCGTGAGCCGGATTGGATGCAAACAGACTGACTGTCTGACATTGCAGACTGACAAAATGAACGACTGAGACTTTGACAGAGCCGACGCCTATCAGATATGCTATCATCTCATTAATTATGATATTTCCAACACTCCCCATTAATTATGAGCGGATGGGGATCATTAAACAAATTTAAAATGTTACAAAATATTTCAGAGCTAAAACATGCTCTATTCCTGACACATTTCACTGCACAAAACTTGTCACTCCCAAACAACTTCGCAGATATTGGAATGGGTCCTTTGCCAATGGTTTGGTAAAGATGTCTACTACCTGATCTTCAGACCTGCAAAATTCTAAATATATTTCCTTGTTGTTTATCAATTCTCTCATAAAATGATACCTTGTGTCAATGTGCTTGGTTCTCTTGTGAAACACATGATTCTTTGATAATATGATAGCTGAATTGTTGTCGCAGTAAATGACTGTGGGTTCTTGTTGGTTCTGCGACAGATCACTTAACATCGTTTGCATCCAAACTGCTTGACATGTAGTGCTTGTAGCTGCGACATACTCTGCTTCTGCTGAAGAAAGACTTACTATGGGCTATTTCTTTGAATCCCATGATACAACACCTATTACTACATGAAATGTATTCCTAGATGTGCTTTTTCTATCATCTATGCTGCCTCCATTATCGCTATCAGTGTATCCAAAAAGTTTGAAATTTTCTGAGGTTGAATACAGGATACCAAAATCTTTTGTTCCACTTACATACCTCAAAATTATTTTACCTGCTTGCCAATGAGATTATTTTGGTGACTCCATGAATCTTGAGATTAAACTAACTCCATACATGATGTCTGGCCTTGTTGCTGTAAGGTACATAAGGCTGCCAACAAGCCTTTTAAACAACGTAGGATCTACATTGGATCCATAATCATCCTTGCTCAATTTCAAACCTATTATCACTGGTGTTGGAGCTGTCTTGCAATTTAACATCGTAAATTTGTTCAAGACATCACTTGCATACTTCAACTGCGATATAAAAATACCCTTTTCAGTCTCTTGGACTTCAATGCCCAGAAAATACTTCATAAGACCCAAATTAGTCATTTCAAATTCACTTTCCATGACTGTTCTGAATTCTTCTATGCCAAAATCACAAGTGAATATTAAATCATCTACATACAAGCAGACAATTAGCTTATTACCTTGTTGGTTGATTTTTGTGTACAACATTGGCTCACATTCACTTTTGTGAAATCCATTCCGAATGAGGTAAGAGTCAATGAGATTGTACCAAGCTCTGGGAGCTTGCTTCAAACCATACAGTGCCTTTTTCAATCTGTATACACTACATGTCCTTGTCCTGGAAATTCATAGCCTTGTGGCTGCTCAACATATACTTCTTCCTCCAAATAACCATTTAAAAATGCAGACTTAACATCCATTTGATAAATAGGCCATGTCTTATGAGCTGCAATGGACAAAACTGTTCTGATAGTGTCCATTCGTGCTATAGGTGCAACGGTTTCATTGAAGTCTATGCCAGGCTGCTATGTGAACCCTATTGCTACCAATATTTCCTTGTGCTTCTACACATTTCCATCAGCATCTTGCTTGGTCTTATAAATCCATTTCACGCTTATAACATCCTTGTCTTTAGGAACATCAAATAATTCCCATGTTTGATTCTTCTCAATGCATTCAATTTCTTCATCCATGGCTTGTGCCCAAACTTTATCTTCAACAGCTTATTCAAATGTTAGAGGATCATTAACTTGAGAAAATAATGCAAAACATGAAAATGGATTAGGTGTACCAGTCTCATATATCTCACGCAGACTTCTTGTCCTGGGTGAAGTTGCTGGTGTTGAACTGCGTGAGTTGCGTGAACTGGTTGATGGAGTTTGCTGCGCACTTGGTGTGCTTGTTGGAGTAGCTTGAGCTGTGACTTGTGTCGAAGTTACTTGTGCTGGAACATGCTACGCAGTTTTAGGAGTAGATGGAGCTGTGCAGTTCTGATTTACATGCGGAGTATCATCCACATCTTCTGTGCTGTTATCATGTTCAACATGTGACCTGATTTTCACATTCTTCTCTACAGTTCCATCCCATGCTTCATTTTCTACAAACTGAACATCTCGACTGATAACAACTTTTATTGTGACAGGGTTATATAACTTGTATGCCTTTGTGTCTTCAGAATACCCAATAAAAATGCATTTTTGTCATTTATTATCTAATTTCCTTCTTAGCTCATCTGGAACATGTGCGTATGCTATACAACCAAAAACTTTTAAATGCAAAACACTATGTTTCATACCTGTCCATGCTTTCTGTGGAACTTTGTTCTTCACGCTCTTCGTCGGACATCGATTCATGATGTAAACAACAGTTGCTACTGCTTCAGCTCAGTATTCATTTTACAAATGCATGGATGCCAACATACTGCGCGCCATCTCCATAATGGTTTTGTTCTTCCTCTCTACGATACCATTCTACTGTGGTGTATACCGCGCAGTGAATTTATTCTGTATGCCATGATTTTTGCAGAAGTTTAAGAAATCATTTGAGACATACTCACCACCTACATTTGTTCTTAATATCTTGATGTTGTAACCACTCTGCTTCTCCACAAGTACCTTGAACTGCTGAAAACAACCAAATGCATCAGATTTATGTTTTAGAAAATAGAACCATGTTTTTCTTGTGAAATAATCAATAAATGTAAGAAGATAAGTGCATCCTCCCATGGACAGTGTTTGCATTGGTCCACAAGTATTAGAGTGCACAATTTCAAGTGGTGTGCGAGCTCTGTATGATTTTCTGACTGGAAAAGTATCTCTGTGTTGTTTTCAAAAAATACAGCCTTCACAAAATCTCTCTGGATTTTCAATCAATGGCAATCCTTTCACCATGTATTTCATGTCCAATAGCTTCAACCCACCAAAATTTAGATGTCCAAATATGAAGTGCCATAACTAGGATTCATCTTTTATTTATGTTTGAAATGCAGCTTGCATTGCGCTGTCTTTTTCTTCCTTTGCGCAGTGAATGTCTGCTCCTTTGCTTTCTGCGCAGAGCATAGATCCAGAATTTTCATTCTGACTTTCATGAATAACTTGAGTTGTTTTTCCTTTTATGATGGGTCTTATCCTCAAAGGAAACAAGCGATTGCTTGTCATCTGCACTTCGGCTATCAATTGATTGCTTGGATATATGTCTTTGATCAGACAACGCTTTCCTATCATATGGATTCTGTAACCGTTTTCCATAAGTTGTCTAGTGCTCATCAAATTATACTTCAAACCTTGAACATAATAAACATCAGACATATATTCATTCCCCCCCTGTTTGGTTAGAATATCAACAGTACCCTTACCCAAAACAGTGACTTGAAAATTATTTCCAAGTGTGACATCAGTTTGAACTGATTTATCTAGACTAGAAAATAGATTTAAATTACCAGTCATATGATTGCTACAGCTTGAGTCTAAATACCATATGTCATTTGGACTTTCTTGGACAACATTTCATTCAAGTGGAGATGCACATGCTAAGAACAATGAGCCGTTCAGAGTGTTGTTATTGCTTGACTGAGCTTCACCTTGATTTCCTTGGTCTTAATGCTTCTTCCTGTATTCATATGCGAAGTGTCCATACTTCTTACAGTAATAACATTGAATTTTTTATTTGTCATACCTTTGTCCACTTGACTGAGTGGGAGTTTGATTCTGACCTCTACCAGTGACATGCACAGGGCTGCTGCTGCGACCTCCTTTGAACAAACTTCGTCATCTTCCTCTAGAGTTTGATCTTCCTCTATCTCTTCCATGACTTATGGATGACTGTGCTGCGAAGGCACCTTCCATTGATGTATATGAACCGCTGATTCTATGTTCATGATTGAGTAATGGGGTTTGCAATTCATCAATGGTAAAAGTGGACAGATCTTTGTTTTCCTCCAGGGTCACAACTAAAGATTCAAATTTCTTTAGAAGAACTCGAAGTACTTTTTCAACAACTCTTTGATCACCTAGAGTTTCTCCATGAGACTTTATTTTATTAGCCAGACCAATAACACGAGTATAGAATGAGTCTACTAACTCTGTATCTTTCATTGACAGAGATTCAAAATCTCTTCTAAGAATTTGAAGTTTGACAGTCTTTACATTGTTCAAACCTTGATAGGAAGTTTCCAGTGTGTCCCACACTTCCTTAGCTGACTGCGCTACTGCTACTCTTGGGAGTATAGATTCATGTGTTGCTTGATGTATGTGGAACAACGCATTTCCATCTTTCTTCCTCTGTTCCTTCAGGACATCCTTCTCAGCTTGTGTGAGATTGTTGTATGCTGCTAGATCTGCTGGTTCTGCATAGCCATGCTGGACTATTTCCCACATCTTGACCTCTAAACAAAGCTTTCATAGTTAGAGACCAATATTCATAATTTTTACCATAAAATATTAGAGTTTACAAATTACCAGAAGTGGAAGCCATTCTTAATCACTTTTCCCTTTTGTAAATACAATTTTTACTTTCGGTAAACTTGATATCAGATCAAGGGAAAAGCACATCACGCAGTAAATAAGATTTAACTCCGCAGATGATAAATATTTTATTTTTCTTTGAATGCTAACTGCGCAAATTCAACCTTTTAATGCCCAGTTGAACTTAGGAATACTTTACTTTGCATAAATGGAACCTCGCATAAATGAACTTCGCACTTCACCCAATATTTACTTTGGAAACTACGAAGATTAACTGCCCAGTTAACTTTGCATAACCCAAACTTAAATAAAATTTATCTTAAAACATTTCTTCCTCAAACATGAGGACCAACATCTAAGTGAAACTTACTGCGCAGTTAACTTTGCATAACCCAAACTTAAATAAAATTTATCTTAAAACATTTCTTCTTCAAACATGAGGACCAACATCTAAGTGAAACTTAATGCGGAGTTAACTTTGCATAACCCAAACTTAAATAAAATTTATCTTAAAACATTTCTTCTTTAAACATGAGGACCGAAACATTTGAGTGAAACTTACTGCCCAGTTACTCCTTGTTAAAATAGAACTTTCACCACACTGAAATACTTAGAAATTTTGATTTGATTTACAGACGGTAAATGTAAACAACATTTACATAGGTCAATATGAAATCGATGCTAGTCATGCATAAACCAACATTTTTGAGAATGAATTCATAAAACTATAGATTTATATATTACCACTGTAAAACATAGTAACTTTGCCGCACTTACATAGAGATGAGATTTTACTTAATTTTTCACTTTCACAGAGCTTGGGCTCTTCATACACTTCACAGTTTTTCACTTCTTCACTTCTTCTCTTCACTCCTCCATCTCTATCTAATCTTTTGTGAGAGGTTTTTATTTATACACAAACTTAAGTTTAGCTTCACCTCGACGTTATAGGGTTGCAATAAACACTGCAATTAATTTCTACCTAAGCATTAATTATGATATTTCCAACAAAAACAAAAATAAACAAAGAACACATAGATTATTCCGGATCTTAGCTTGGATTACACGCATATTATTTAGAATCTAAACTTTGGATTTTTTACACTATAAAGAATAGTAACAAAATTATTTACACTCTTTTTCCCTTGGAACATTATAGTATTATACATTGAGCTATACTCATTATGATCTGTGTGATTTCCTCTGCAGAGAATAATTGACGTGTTTATGTTCATCATCTTCTTATATAGAAAAATCATGAGCTATGCCATTTCGCATCTTCGTATATAGAAAAATCATATCTTGAAAACTTACTTTGATTAATAATATTTCTAAATGATCTGTCTTGTAATACAAGAGAGCATCACTACCGTCGTTTCTCTGAATCCGTTGCTTGCACTTACAAAACTGACAGATCCAAAAGAACTTTCTCCATACCAATATCTAGAGTATAATTACTCGTATATTTCCAACCAATCTGACTTTGCATATGAATTGACTTTAGCTATCACTTAATTTATAGACTTGTTTTTCGTTCCAATTTAATTTGATGATAAAATAATTACTTATGTCAATGGCCCAAGCAGATAAGTTGTTTTCACATGCTTTGGGTTTCTTCCTGCTTTCATATTTCTCCATTCCACGCATAATACTTATGTTTATTACAAATGCCATTCCATCATAACCCTACGTAGAAACCAACAGTTCGAACCCATTTTAGTGTGCCAAGGACCACTGCAAAAATCTCATATTAAAACGCATCTACGTTTTAATCCACTCACATGAACCAAAGCACTTTTCCCAATGTCTTCGATTTGTTTGCATTATCGGCATCATAGACTATTGCTTACAACTGTGTTAGATTCACGAGGATGAAAATAAAAGCAAAAAAATTATCTTTGTACCTTCGTAGAGAGCTTCATCGGATAGATAATCCCCTACACTTTGGAAAATGGCCACATTATGACTGAGTATGAATTCTTCAATCTCACCGAGCCTATGGATTTTGGCATATGCATATATATATAAATTGGATACCATATTTTGCCTCTCTAGATTATTGGCTATTTTGTTTGTATAATTCTCCTTGCTTAACCAATAATCTTGTTGAATCCAATCAAGTCAAGTGCAAATAGCATTTGGAAAGCTAACTTGTTATTTAGTGATTGAAAAGCTAAGAAAAAAGAAACACTTTGGAAAAACTGAAATATATATATGCGCTTAATGCTTGGCTATAAGCATTGTAGAATTTATCTTTGAACCTATGCTTCTTTTGATTTTGCATTTAGATTGAATAATTAGAAAAAAGAAGTATGTCACGTCCCCATTTTGACCCCCTTGCATTAAATCGTGAATGATGTAAATATTGTAACTTAATCATGGTGAGGAGCTCAAGGCCAAGGCCCCACCACTGATTTAGCATTTTATGTACTGGAAATTAAAGAGATAAATGCCTATGGTTCTTGTGCTAGAAGGGCACGATGTAAATAAGACATCATGTAAATACGAATTTAATGAAAGATACCCACAACCAGCTACGCAATGCAACAAAGAGATGGGGGCATGATCTTTACAAGGAATAGGGAAGGAAAATAACCAAACCCTTGAGCCATGGTGTTAAGCCATTTCATTGAGGAAACCCATGAACTCTCAACTACCCATTTGGCCTCATGCACCCAATCATTTAATTCTTCCAATAATTGGTTGAGACAATTAATGGCTTGGGATGGGAGAGGTATGGCTGTCAATTTTCGTGTATGGGCAAGACAACCACCTGGGAAATCGAGTTTTGGTTGGCTGGGCAAGAAAACCCCCATGAAATTGGCCCAAAGCCATTCTTCACCCATGGCATTCTTCCTCTCATGCAGTCTGAGCCTGTTGGGGTTTTATCCTTCACGTTTTTCACCATTTCCGGCATTATTCCATGCCTGCAAACTCGTTTTTGGTTAGCTCATTGGATGGGAGAAGAGAGCCACGATTTTTGGGGTTAGGGAGGCCGTTTCTGCCCACGAAATGCCCATGAGCATTCTTCTGGAAACGATTCTACTCTCCTCGGGTTGATTTCCCATTTTCTCATTTTCGTTTTGGTTGCCCACGTTTTTCTGGAACTGTTAGAAACCCATTGTTGGGAACTTCACTATAGAAGCATTTTCTCATGCCTAACACTTACACTTTTGCTGTTATATGCATCCATCTCCTAGCAGCCTCAGAAAACCCAACTGTGGGTGGGTATGGCTGATTCTGGTGTACCTATGGTTATGTGAGACCCTGTTGTTCCCTAGTTCCTGGTGGAGATCATGCCTAGCTCGGGGGTGGTAGTGGTGCTGAGAGATTAAGGAGCACACTGGCCTACGGTTGGGCAGAACGTTGCAGAAGCGTAGCTGGTTGCTCAGGGATTACTTGGTTTAAGATAAGCATTCTCATTTGCTAATTTGATTTTGTTTAGATTGATGAATGGCATGAATATACTGAATGTATAATGGTTGTGTATTTGTTTATTTCCGTTGTGTTTTTCTTATAATTATACATCCCATATCTTTTTTTTAATTATGTGAATGTTCACTTAAAAGTTTATGGGTCTAGATGCCCGGTTTTAACCTCACGATCCTCTCCATCTAGCTGGTATGATGGGAGGGGACGTGACAAAGCATAGATTCAAACATAAATTATAGAATGATTATAACTATATATATATATATATATATATATATATAAATTATAGAATGATTATAACAAAATATATATAGATATATATATGTATAAAAGTTTTTTCAAATGCATATGAAAGAGGATATAACTGCCATATCAATGCTTGGATAAAGGATGTTGGCTACCTGTAAAATCGATGTAACCCGATGGACTGAAACTAAGGTAACATGTTCTATAGTTTATGTTGTCACTACCATGGAAAACAAAGAACTTTAAATCAATATTTTTATTTTGAATATTAATATGTTTTTTTTTATAGAAGTATGTTGTCATTACCATGGTAAACAAAGAACTTTAAATCAATATTTTTATTTTAATCAATATTTTTATTTTAAATATTAATGTTTTTTTTATAAATGCATTGACTTAAATGAGAATTCCATATATAAAACTGTATACCTAATATTACTTAAAAGAGATTTCCATATATAAAACTGTAAATCTAATATAATATTGGCAAGCAATTTTTTCATTTCATCCATCTACTTACTATGTATGGGCTCATGTATTTTTCTATGATTTTGTGTTAATACTTTTATATCAGAAGTTTTGTTTGTCCTCTGTTAATTAGGTTATACTATGTTTTTATTTTCTCATTTAATTTTGGCAAAGACTAGAAGTTTTGCTTCCATCTACTTTGTTATTATTGTAGCCATGTTTCTCTTCCATATTATAGCTATAGGGGTTTTGTTTCATCCAAGGGAAGGCACTTGGCAAGCTTACCAACTTTAAAATTTTAAGGTAGCCACTCAAGATTAAACAAATATAGAATTGACTAGTTCTTAGTGATTTTACTTTTCAATTTGAAGTCATTATAAAATGTTTTGGAAAAGCTTTTGTATTAAATCAGTTTGTAAACCAAATGATTTGGCAATTTTGTAATGTCATAAAAATTGAATTTTTTTTTATTATATTATTATATTTTTTAATATAAAATTATTATTTTTTGAATTTTTTTATTACGTTATATTATTTTTAATATAAATTATTATTTATTGTATTATAATATTTTTTTTTAAATAAAATTATTATTTTAATAGTGTAATTTATTAAATTATAATTTATATTAAAAATAATAAAAAAAATCTTAAGGAGTAGTTTAGTAAGTTGGAGGTTCCATAGTAAAGTTTAGATATTCAAATCTATTTGGATATGGTGAACCTTCCATCTTCCAAAGATGTGAACGACTTATAAAAAATAAAAATATTATATGTTGTAACAATACTTGAATCAAATCTTTTTATCATTAAAAATTAAAAACCTAATATATTCCAAATAATCACCCAACAAGAAATGTAATAAGATTTATAAAATATTGAAGATAACAAGTGGTAAAATATTGAGTTCCCATCTTTATCTCAGGATGTGGCCATTCATGCATTATCTTAAACTACTCAGGTCTTTTTAGAAGAAAAAAAAGAGTTCTGTATGTTTAAGCATTTATGATGAGGACTCAGCAGTGAATTTTTGTCTTATTCTCTGATAATGCTGAGCGAGGTTGACATTCTGAAGCTCAAAAGACAATATGTGACCATCGAGAATCTGTGTTGTTACAAGACTTCTGTCGTCCACACATACAACCAAATATCTCAATGCTACACTTTTCTCGTGCTCTTGAGGAACCATGATTACATCTGACCTCTCGTGTTTTTTTATGAAAGAAGATACAACTTCGCATATGCTCACCACACTGAGACTGCTACCCTTGTACATGCCATTCTGCCACTTTGAACGTCCCTCAGAATACTGCAGAGAAATAGTGTAGTCGTTTGACAAATAAATACCATTTCCCATTGTGTTTCCATTGGTCATTAATTTGGTATTGCTTAAGCATCTCAGGCCGTTTCTGTCCATGCCAATACATCAGAAGCCATATAAGTAGCATAACACAAATTATTAACAATCATATAAGCAGCATAATACAAATTAAAAAAGCAAGAGAATGGGTAATTATACATGCCTCAATATAGAATACCAGTTTCCTGCATGACTTCCATGAAATGCAAACGTGGTACCTTGTTTTTCGATGTTTGACAATTCACTGTCTGGAGAATCCTGCACTACAGCGAACTGATAAATCTTGGACTGCGGATCTTTAACTTTTAGAAGTTTGTCATCATTCTCAGAAAGAAATACCAACGGCAATCTGTTGGTGTTCAAGATGAATCGAAGAACATTATAAGGAAGCTGCCAAATTTCCGACAAAGAATATTTGTCGAGGCCGAATTTCTGAAACGATATCAACTCAGGCGTACAAAGCCATGACTTTGCCAACTCTGCCTTCAAGTCAAGTTCATCACTGCATAATCTCATTTTCGAAACTGGAGGAAATAAATTTATTATATTCCTCATAACATCCAGGTTTTTCGTTTTGTTCTTATTAACGCTTCGGCTTATAGGGTTAGGCCTACGATATAAATTCCGGATACTATTGAAAAGTCCTGAACGTTGACGAACCTTCCGTTTCTCGAGAAGAAAGGGAGGGAATGGCTCAAACACATCACGGAAGCTATCAGCCGCAGCCATAGCTAAGGAAATCTCTAACTCAATTACTTCCAGAGGCATTCGAGTCACTTCTTGTAGTACCTGTGCTCCCAGCCCCATTACTTGGAACCCTAACATGCTGGATATAAAATCCCGTCAGTCTATGCATTGTAATTGTAATGTTTTAGGGTAACAAATTAATGAAATTGTCTTAGGTGTTTATATGTTAGAATTTGGGGTTGGGTGGACTAGTATTTATGGTTTTCTAAATTAAACGATTATGAACAGATGGTTTTCTAAATTAACCTAATGAAAGCATAAACAACTATTAATTACAACTAAACATAAAAGCAACATACCATAATTCATCGGCACAACTGCATAACCTGGAGCCAGGGAAAAGGAGCTCTTTGTCGCACATAATGCATCGCTTAAGCAAGGATGCCAAACAGTTTCCTATAAATAGCAGAAATCTCACGAATATATTGCCTTCGCATGTCAATAACACATTATTTTTATTGTCCGGATCCCTTCCCCCTCGAGAGAAAAAATCTTTTGCTAGCCGAGGCAGTAAATATTTGAGACCATATAAATGCATTGGATTGGCCGTATCGCCATCGATCTCCGTAGCAATCTGATCATCTAAATCACCATCATCGTAAACAAAGTTTCCTTCTATGCTCGAGATCTTAAATTCCACGTCTCCATGGGTTGCCAATACTCCTCGATAGGCTCTGCTTAATGATTTCTGATGGGATTGCAAGCTTCTAATATTGAAGAAGAAGCCGCAGCGGCCACCAAGAGGCTGAAACTTCACTTCAATTAGAAGCGGCGTGGCAAATGAAAAGCCAAGTGCCTCAAATAGATGTCCATGGCGTTGACGACAGTAATCAGACAAAATTCCAGTGAGTTCAATCTCAAATCCAACACAGCAATCATTGTGAGAAGGAGAATAAAGCTTACACCACCTCAGAATTTCGTCTTTTCTGTTTTCGTTGCAGGGCGCTTCAGTTCTTGCAGACATGGCCATTGATCTAGCTCCATCGCATATTTTATTGGCTTCCTCTATAAGCTGGTCGAAATAACCGTTTTTCAGGCTGCGTTTGTTCTGAGCGAAATCAGTGGTGCCAACGGCCATGGAATACCGGTCACAATCACTATTCCGTCTATCCACATCATCATCATCCTCTATTTCGGGGACCGGCCCACAATTGGAACTCTTGTACTTCTCGAAGGCATCGACTATAGAATCAAGAACGGTTCTAAATGAATAGGACCCACGACTGCTCAGCTTGTCTAAATTTTCGTTCAAAGCTGCCATTAAATCAAGACCTGTATCCAGGTTGATGGATTCATCCAAATTTCCCTTTGCTAACGTGACAACAAACGCACAATAAGTATTACTGATGATTCCGTCCGAGGAGCAGTTGGTGTAGAAATTGTCCGGTATGGCTACTTGTAAAACCTTGCCATCGATCGAGATTTCAATATATTCATCTCTAATTTTCTGTATTTGCATAGACAGGCTGTGAACTCTTCCTTCATTGCTTGCTAGCCAAGCTTGGACGTACTTGTTGATATTGACCGAATCCATGATTGAGCACGAATTAACACGAACAAAGTTCAAGTCTCCAAACTAAATCAAATGAAATTCGAAATCTCTGAATCTCTGATAATTTATAACAGAGGGGACGACTCAGCTGAACTTAATACAGATCGATTTATCTACTCTCCTGTTTTAGATAGATGGCCTGCGCAAACGATCAGAGTGGAAAGCGTGCTTTGAGGCGTTCGAAGCGAGCCAAAAGAGAAAGCTGGTGCTGCCATAACCCATCGAAAGTTATTCCCAGAAGAATAAATATTGTACACACGGTATGCTTCTGGTTAATATGACATAGTAACCCTTGATGAACGAAACCCTTAGGTTATTTACGTCATCCTTCACTTTTTAGGGTCCCTTCGTTTTTTTTCAAAGGGCCCCTTCCGTTATTTACGTAATCCTTCACTTTTTAGGTCCCCGTAGTTTATTTACGTAAAATCTTTGGACGACACCAACCCTCCTTTTAAGGGTATAGGGTATTTACGCTCATTTTAATTATGGCATTTTTATAAGTTTCAATGTTTTAAAATAAATTTTATTTATTAAATTATATTTTAGAATAATAATTGCATGGAGGAAGTGCTCTGCAGCTTAGTATGGGGGCGATGTTGTAATTCCTAATAAAATAATTAAAAAAATTCACGTCAACTCATAAAATAAAAAATTATGGAAAGTATTTAAAAAAACTTCATGTTGGCTCATAAAACAAAATATTATGAAAAGTTATTAAAAAATCATCAAATAAAAACTTAAAACTTAAATCCTCTCTAAGCCCGGATTCAAGATGGATCTATGCTTGTATTTTATAAAATTTTTGTTTCAATGCTTTGTTTTAAATAGGTTTATTTTGTTAATTTTGTTTAGTTCATTCGATTAAGGTGTCGGTTGAGATTTAATTCTTTTTAGACGTGAGTTAGTTGAGAAAAGATACCCAAAATCCAACCAATTGAGAATTGATGTGACCCAAACTAAATAAAGCAAATGTCAAAGCCAATCTACAAACAAAAAAATGATTTATTTCAAATAATTTAAAAAGAGAATAAATTTAAAAATAAAACAATATTAATAATTTTACCATAATCATATTGTTATCCACCCTTAAATAAACAATAAACAAACATTTGTTAGCATAGATTTAAAATAAACAAACATTTATTAGCATAGATTTAAAATTAAATGGATGTAGTAAACTTAAATGTGATTTATATCCGAATTATATTGCCATTGGTTGGTAGCGTTTTTCATCTTTAGTAATGCTTTGAATCAAATTCGTTAAATATAATTAGGGTAATTTTTTTCGGAAGTAAGTTAGGTTTTTTTTATTAATTCGATATAAACAAAGATACAATGCTAATTTTTCTATACATATTCATCCTCCTAGTAGAAGAGACCAAACTAATTCAAGATTTCCCACAAAATGATGGATGTAACTAGCTAAGGAGATTGATCCTACAATCTATATCTATCATGCCTTCTAGTAGGGGCATAATAACATCTAGCAAAATTTACAAAAAAACCATCATAGGCATAGAGACTTAGAAGCCTGAAACTTAACGTTAAAAGTACCTAGTCATTATGTTGGTGGAACTGCATCATCATCGATAATAATTGAGGCATTGCTAGTGGTACCAAGCTATGCTAAGAGCCTTGTTATCTGCTCATCCAGGCGATCTTCCATGATGATTATCTTCCTCTCCATTATCTTGTTCAGCTTCCTTTGTTCTTTCGCCACCTCATGCTTCGCCTTGAGAGAAGCCATGAAAGGACTCTCCTATGTCAACATTCCACGAATTAGATTTTTGAGCACCCAGTGGAGAACCACCGAGCGCTCATAGAGCATAACCCTTTGTTTTGTCCCTTCTGGATTTTGAATCCAATCTTTTAATGGGTCGAGAGAGCCTTCATCTTGTAGAATTTCATGTCCCCAAATTTTGCATTGAGTCACAATGGCCTAAGCCACTTGGCCATACTCATGACAATTTGTCAAATTGGTGCTAAGGATCGAATAATTGCCAAGAATGATGTCCAAGTTAGTAATAATGTAAAATTAGATCCAGATGGAAAAGGTGGGTCACATTAAGAGAAAATTCCCAATTCAAATTTTGTAATATACCCATCCAAATGAACTATCATGGAGGAAATTTACTAGTTCCCTAGGTTGGGGGTGGATGCATTAAAAGTTGGAATAAGGGAGCTGCAAGACCCAAAATGACATTAGACTTACAAATTCACATTAAATGTGTCAAATAAATAATAATACAAACAAAATAAGGTGGCATTGGATCATGAGGGAACATAAGAGGTTGTGGGACCCACATGTGGCAAGATTCCCCAGTACACTTGGAATTATTCTCTCACCAATTCGAGTTCAAGATGAAGGGTAACATACTTGGGGGAGTTCAAGAGGTATTATTCATGGCATGAATCATGTAAGGTTGAATTGGAGTGGAAGATAAACTCCCATGGAAGAGGAAGAGGCATCTTAGAAGAATTGTGACACTTGGAGCTAGATTCCCTAACTCATATGACAACAATGATGAATATTCTATGACACTTACGACAAAGTTCAGACCCAATTGCTGACACCTGACATATATGACATGTTAGGGCTAAAAATATCCTCCAAGAGGGAACACAAGGGGAGTTAGGGAAGCCAAGAGTCCCCCATTTGAATGGATGGAAGAGGAGAGCTAGGAAAAGTTGGAAAAGTGGCATTCATGGGAATCTCTCCCTAACTTGAGTTGGGATGAGTCTCTTGGATGGAATTCGAGATAGGGATTCCTTGGGAGGTTAATAAAAGACAAGAGGAAAGAAAGAAAGCAACTTTTGATCATTTCTCATTTTGCAAATTGGAGAGCATAGCTTGTTCATGCTAGTGGAGTGTTTACTCTACTTGCCTTAGTACCATATTCGAGGGTGGAAGATTCCTATCCTAATTGGAAATTGGAGAGGCCATTCAGACCTTTCATTTGGAGCAACAATGGAGTTATTTGTTGCAGGTTGAATCTATAGGGCTGCTCATGACCATATCTCCTTCAACTTGTTCCCACATCTCTCTCACTTTTCTCTCTATATTCTTGCTCTTGGAGGAAGGGCGCACATGGTGAGAAGATGATCTCTTTGTGGAAGTCCAAGGGGCCCCATTTACTTGTAATATGATTTCTGAACTCTATATTTTATGCTCATATGAAACTCAGGTTGAATATCCAAGTAAAACCATGTAAAAATGCCAAACTATGTATGAATGGTGTCATTTTCCCCATAGTTTTTGCATCTTGCACTTGTTGTTGCACATAGTTAGTGAAGGAATGATATTCGAATTCATGGACATGTTAGTTGTTATATATCTTTGTAACTAATCCTATCATGAGAGCCACA
The DNA here is from genome assembly GCA_027924585.1 of Larix kaempferi. Lineage (NCBI taxonomy): Eukaryota > Viridiplantae > Streptophyta > Pinopsida > Pinales > Pinaceae > Larix > Larix kaempferi. Next base: position 74,736,962 of record BSBM01000001.1, read on the forward strand.
GCTCGAAACATCATGTATTTCAAGTGATATTTACATTCAAGGAAGAGATTCGAGCCATTTTCCCATATATCTTGTTGAGAGAGCTTGAAGTTGTTTGGTATTGACTTGTATCAGTAAATATCTATGGTTTTATTGTTGTTTGGAGAGACATTAATATACTGAAGAAGTTTCATACACCTTATGCAAGTCCTTGTAACATCTCTCACAAATTTCATAACAAGTTATAACGTTTTTCTCTCATCGCCCCCTATGTTAATACATGTTTACCGATCTTTGATTTATGGGAGTTGCAACAGCCTTTAGGAACTTGTTAATGATGCATTTGGGTTCCCATTGAAGTCATATAACTAATACATATCTCTTTTCTGAAATTTGGGAGGTTCATATTGCATTTGGGAATCCATTAGTGACCTCTACCCTTAGGGGATTTGAACCTCGAATTTACTAGCAAATTTCCTTATTTTCTCCTGAAATTAAATGAATGTTGCAGAAGTATTTTGATAGTGTATAAGAACCCATTAGGTTCATTTTTATGTCCTAATACCTTTCAAACATTCTCAGTCCCAATTCGAAATCCTTAGGAGTCTTTTGGAGCCATCTACCCTTGGGGGTTTCAACATCGATTTTCCTAGTATTTTTTCCTTTCATTCTCTAATTGTAAATGCAAGTTTTTGAAGTACTTAGAAGGTGTCCAAGCATATAATAGTTGTATTAGGGTGTCCTAATACACATCAATCCACTCTAGACATAATTCAAAACCATTTGGGATCATTTGGGACATTTTGGAGCTTCACTAGTCCAAGGTTCGAAAATTGGCCAAATTGGGAAAAAATTCAAATTTGGGACATTAAAGTGGTATCAGAGCATGGTCCTTGCACCTGTGAATTAATATAATACATTGAAGAATAATATTTATCCATTTCTTACTATTATGATGAATCCTATGAGGACAATTATTATGAGCAATATGAAGAAGAATGTGAATGGTATGGGGAAGAGGTGCCATCATGCAACACTTCTTACAATTTCATAAGGAATAAGGGTTATTCTTATGACTTTGAATCTGATGAATATGAGTGTGTCACACTACCAAAGGATAATTCTAGGAATGAATTAAAAAGATCGAGAGCAACATGTAAAACCTTGCCCCAACAATATCAAGCATATCTAGCTTTGAAGGGAGATATACAAAAGTCCATTCCTTTTGAAGACTATGCTGATTGGGTGTTTGGAAACAGGCCCAAAAATGAAGATGTGGAAAGAAAATCATATATGTGTGAGTGAAAATACATTTCAAAATACCTTGGAAAGAAAATCATATATGTGTGAGTGAAAAGGAGGAAACCAATGAGCCACCTAGTTTTGAAATAGGTGAAGTAGAAGAAGCAATACATGAAGAGGATCGAAAATCACTCCCAAGTGACTCTGAAAAATAGGAAGACACATCACGTGAGCATGAATAATAATCTATTGAAAATATTTAAGATAATTTCAAGACACATTCTACCTTGGACATGAATCAAAGAGCATCTACTAATGGATGCTTGAACTATGAAGGAGTACCTACTGATGGGTGCTCACACCTCTATGTTGGTGACATAAAGATCACTTTTGAAAGCGTTGTTGCAAGCAAAAATTCCATTAAGCATGAAAATCAATACCTTGTAGCAGTTGAATAAGAACCAAGATCAACTTCCCCATCACCACTTGAGCTTCAAGAAGTTGGTCCAAGCAAGAACGAAGAAGATGATGAAGTTCATTTGCAAGAGCCTCATTTTCTTGAAAGGTCCTTGAATATGGATGAAAAGAAGATTCAAGAGGCCTTGAAAAACATCCATGACACAAGTACATTGGTTTAAAAATTTTGTTGGTATGTGGAGGAGAAATCTTCCTTTGAAGACATGGAGAAAATGCAGAAGGCGATGTTGAACACCAAAGGTAATTTTTTAAAATTTTCTTTCTGATAGAGATTATTTAATTGAGCTTGTTCATTTGTATCATGGAATAACCTTGAAGGATGCATAAGAGAATTACAATCTCTCAAATGAGTTGTATTCCACCCAAAATACACTCCAAAAATCTACGGGGTATATTGAGCAAATTCAAGAGAAGTTGCCAATGTCCTTTACACCCTCATACATATTAGACAATCATTCAATGAATGAAATAATTTATGTTACAAAGGAGGAACCTCATGTGATGGTGGAACATGAGGTACATGTTGATATGCAGGTGCTTGAAGATTCTACACTCAAACCAGAAGGAAGAAAATCACTTGTGTTTGTTCAGAGGGATTATGAGTTGCCTCATGGAGAGAGTTGCAAATCCTTGGAAGAGGCACATGATATCACAATAGTTGGACCAGCCAATTATGGAGAAGATGAATTAAATATTTCGATGGGTAAGAGTTGAAAAGAGTTAATGTTCGTTCATAATTATTCACCTCGTACTTCTTTTTCAGCCACATCAATTGGGGATGAAAATTGGGTGAAAGGTTTTTTTCTAATGGTGCCACATGAGGTGTGAAACTCCTATCTCTCCTTTTGATGATCACATTACTAGAGTACCTTCTTATTTACATTTGCAGCATCATCATTTTTTACCTTATGATGATACATATCTTCATGGATGCACCTATGATGTTCACTTGAGTCACTTGAAGACTCATGATTTTCCTTGCTCCTTGCTTAGTTCAATTAATGTTGGAGGAACTTCATCCAATACTTGGGTGAAGAGATATATGATTGGAGAACATTTTTATTGGAAGCAACATCCTTTGTTATTTCTTTATGATACACATATTCATGGATGCACAAATGGTACTTCTATCATCCCCTTGAAGCCTCATTGTTTTTTTTGCTGCCTAGGTTCAAATTTTAGTGGAGATTCTTCATTCACTTCTTGGATGAAAGAATACATGACTAATTATTTTGATGCATCTTACATCCTTTTGGAGCAGCATTATAGGACATGGTATCCTCACCTATGTCATTGGAGCAGATTTGATTGGTCACTTGATGTGTGTAAGCACTTGGAAAATGGTAGTTTACTTACTTGGAGATACAAGCACTTTCATGATTCTTTGATGAGGCACCTCCTTGATACATACATTTTTATTGTGTTGTTATGTACTTTTATGATCTATATTTTGTACTTATGATGTTTGGAAAAATGCATACAAGGAAATGGGATCCATGAATTCTCTTGCCTAATGGTATGGGTTGGAGAGCACTCCTAATTGTTGGAGTGCAATACAAGCAATGAGACCCTGGAATAATTTTTAGTCTCATTGGTTTCAATTTTTTTGGGGGGAAACAAGTAGTATCGGAGATTGAGTTCCCACTTAATAAGTTGATTTTAATCAGAGTAGTGCAACAACAAGCATGGTGGTTCCTCTCTAAAATTTTTATCAGATCTTGAAGACTCAAAGTTGGGAAACTCAGTGGCAACTACAAAGAATTATACAGTCGTATCAGAAAGGGTTTCCAAAATATGAAAGAGGTAAAGATTAATTGTGCAAGCTTTGTTTTGATGGATTTAATTAATATTTTGGTGTTTAGTGGTGATGTTACAAGGGATATCAATATGAAAAATAAAACCCACATCTCCTTGCTTTTGGAAACACACAATTGTAGTACGTGAGTGCCACTACTCAAAGTTTTGGAAGAAAAGTTTTGGAAAGAAAGCAGGTTCTTCAACATCCATGTTTGAAATTGCTTGAGGACAAGCAATATTGGTAGGGGATTATTTTTCATGTCCCCAAATTTTGCATTGGGTCACAATGGCCTAAGCTACTTGGCCATACTCATGATAGTTTGTCAAATTGGTGCTAAGGGTCAAATAATTTCCAAGCATGATGTGCAAGTTAGTAATAATGTAAAATTAGATCCAAATGGAAAAGGTGGTTCACACTAAGAGAAAATTCCCAATTCAAATTTTGTAATATACCCGTCCAAGTGAACTATCATGGAGGAAAATTACTAGTTCCCTAGGTTGGGGGTGGAAGCATTAAAAGTTGGAATAAGGGAGATACACAACCAAAAATGACATTAGAATTACAAATGCACATTAAATGGGTCAAATAAATAATAAAACAGAGAAAATAAGGTGGCATTGGATCATGAGGGCACATAAGAGGTTGTGGGATCCACATGTGGCAAGATTCCCCACTACACTTGCCACTATTCTCTCACCAATTCGATTTCAAGATGAAGGGTAAAATACTTGTGGGATTTGAAGAGGTATTATTCATGGAATGAATCATGTAAGGTCTAATTGGAGTGGAATAGAAAATACCATGGAAGAGGAAGAGGCATCTTAGAAGAATTGTGACACTTGGAGCTAGATTTCCTAACTCATATTACAAGAATGATGAATATTCTATGACACTTATGACAAATTTCAGACCTGATTGCTGACATATGGCATATATGAAATGTCAGGGCTAAAAATATCCTCCAAGAGGGCGCACAAGGGGAGTTAGGGCAGCCAAGAGTACCCCATTCGAATGGATGGAAGAGGAGAGCTAGGAAACCTTGGACAAGTGGCATTCATGGGAATCTCTCCCTAACTTGAGTTGGGATGAGTCTCTTGGATGGAGTTCGAGCTAATGATTCCTTGGGAGGTTAATAAAAGACAATAGGAAATAAAGAGAGTATCTTTTGATCATTTCTCATTTTTCAAATTGGAGAGCATAGCTTGTACATGCTAGTGGAGTGTTTACTCTACTTGCTTTAGTACAAATTTCGAGGGTGAAAGATTCCCATCCTAATTGGAAATTGAAGAGGCCATTAAGACCTTTCATTTGGAGCTACAATGGAGTCATTTTTTGCAGGTTGAATCTACAGGTCTACTCGTGACCATTTCTCCTTCAACTTGTTCCCACATCTCTCTCGCTTTTCTCTCTATATTCTTGCTTTTGGAGGAAGGGCGCACATGGTGAGATGTTGATCTCTTTATGGAAGTATAAGGGGACACATTTATATGAAATATGATGTATGAAACATTTATTTGATTCTCATATGAACCTAGGGTCCAATATCCAAGTAAAACCATGTAAAAATGCCGAATTATGTATGAATGGTGCCATTTTCTCCCATAGCTTTTGCATATCGCACTTGTTGTTGCACATAGTTTGTAAAGGAATGATATTCCAACTTCATTGACATGTTAGATTCTATATATATTTGTAATAATCATATCATGAGAGCCATAGCTCAAAACATTATGTATTTCAAGTGATATTTACATTCAAGGAAGAGATTCGAGCCATTTTCCGATATATCTTGTTGAGAGCGCTTGAAGTTGTTTGGTATCAACCTGTATCAGTAAATATCTATGGTTTTATTGCTATTTGGAGAGACATTAATATACTAAATAATTTTCATGCACCTTATTCAAGGCCTTGTAACATTTCTCACAAATTTCATAGCAAGTTATAGTGTTTTTGTCTCATTTCCCCCTATGTTAAGACATGTTTAACAATATTTGATTTATGGGAGTTGCAACAGCATTTAGGAACTGATTAATGATGCATTTGGGTGCCCATTTAAGTCATATAACTAATCCATGTCTCTTCTGAAATTTTGTAGTTTCATACTGCATTTGGGAAGCCATTATTTGCCTCTACCTTTGGGGGATTTGAACCTCGAATTCACTAGCAAATTTCCCTATTTTCTCTTGAACTTAAATGAATGTTTGAGAAGTATTTTGATAGTGTATAAGAACCCATTAGGTTCATTTTTATGTCCTAATACTTTTCAAACACTCCCAGTCCCAATTTGAAATCCTTAGGAGTTTTTTGGAGCCATCTACCCTTGGGGGTTTCAACATCGATTTTCCTAGAAAATTTTCCTTTCATTATCTAATTGTAAATGCAAGTTGCTGAAGTAATTATAAGGTGTAAAATAATATAATATCTGTCTTAGGGTGTACTAATACACCTCAATCTACTCTGTACATAATTTGAATCCATTTGGGATAATTTGGGATAGTTTGGAGCTTCACTAGTCCAAGGTTAAAAATTGGCCAAATTGGGAAAAATTTCAAATTTGGGACATTACATAGAACCCAATTGTTTTGGAATAGAGCCCAATTGGATCTACCACTAAATTCTTCACTTTTATCTTCCCCAATATTGGTGTGCAAAGACAGAGGGTAAGGGATGAAATTTATATTCATGATGTGGGCAAGTTTGGTTAGATTCAAGTTCAGATTATCAGTGTCCTTCTGGAGATCCTCCAAAACATCCCAATTGTTGTTGAGGGAATCGAAATCCTTCCTCTACTCCTCCAGAATGAGACTGAGAATGACTTTCCCCGTCCAAAAGGAGACTAGAGTATGTTCATATGGAGCTTTCCTCGCTCGAGAGCTTCTAAGGTTGGGAACCTAGTGAGATATCACCTAGTGCTCCTCCACATATTGAAAAATTATGGGATGATTCAAAATCTCTACTTCCAGCTCTTCTATCCCAATTCTAAGGTCCTTCGAAATAAGACTTCAATATGCATTTTCAAAATCAACTGCCCTCAACTCGTTCATTGTTATGATTTGCTTCTCTACCCCTTCATTCCTGGGCCTTTTGCTTCTTGGCATGCCAATGCTTAGAGTTTTGGTTTGACTGATGTAAATTCCTCTACCTCCTCTACCTATACCCATAACAAGAATGTAAAAATAGACATCTCTTGCAAGCTTGAAAACCACACAGGTCTCCATAATAGGATTGCCTAGACTCGCCTCAAAGCACTTAGAAAATGTCATTGAACTATACTTCATCCTTTTCTTCCGCCTCCTGCTGGATGTTACAAAGTAGTCATATGAAAGGTTAATATTCTCAAGCATGTCTTGCATTAATAACCATTTCTTCTTGCCATGTGCTCTGCATGGCTCTGATCTGCCATGTGCCCTAATTTATCCACTCATGTTGTGTGGGAGATTTCAATCATGATGGCTTTGTTAAGACATTTTGAAAATGAGAGGAGTAAAATACATTACTAATAGTTAATAATATATTTGAAAGCAAGAACAATAGGAGTATAAATATATATATTAATAAAAATGGTTTAGTAATAATAATAATGATAATAATAATAATAATAATAATAATAATAATAATAATAGAAGAAGAAGAATAAAATGAAGGAATGTGGGATAAAGGACAAGAAATATTCAAAATGCATCACTTAACTACAGACCACCTTACGTTTAGGATCAATGCAGAGGATTATCGTAAAATGAATCCAATATTTTTTGTTGTTTTGTGGACTTTAGGAAATCTTTTGATGCAATGCCTAGAAAGAACCTATGGAATAGATTAGAAGAGTTAAAGGTTCCTATCAAGCTGAGGGTATGAGAAAATCATTACCAAATTCAAAAATAATGAGGGGTGGTCACAAGATATTAATTTTAATATTGGAGTTAGAAAGGGTACACCCTCTCCCCTACGCTTTTCGAAATTTACATTAATAAGCTAGAAGGTTCTTTAGAAACAGTAGGTTGTGCTGGCACGAACTTAGCAAAAATAGTCGTCATGTTTTTTCTTTATGCTAATGATATAGTTCTTATGGAAAGGTGCCCCTATGATCTTGAGAAGACATGATTATCAAATCAATCAAGGGTACTTATGAGAATTTTTTTTATGACAACAGAAACCTAGAGGAATTAAATTCTTATACATATCTAGGAATTTACTTCCATCACAAGCTCAACTAGAACTATAGAATTGAGAAGAGGATTAATGGAGGGTGAAAATCCTACTTTGGTCCTGAAAACAATTGTAAATTAGAAAAACTTATGATGTGGGATAGAAATAAATTCAATTTTAAAACGCTCCTCACTTTTGTTATCCTATATGGTTGTGATCATTCTTGGGGATGAAACATTTCCAAAGAATATTGGAGAATAATTGAGCAAATATAGAAGTGGTTTATTTATAATCATAAAATTAAGAGCAATAAGACCTATCCTATTTTCCTGTTAGAAGAGGGGCTCTCCCCCATTGAAAGCATGGCTATGATTAGATATTTAATGTACAAGAACAAATTAAACAATTTAGGAAACCACTGGATTCCTAAAATTGCTCTTAACTCCACTTAAAAAAATACAATTAGAATCCAAATATTGAGTACTCACCGGAGGAGAGATAACATGTCGTGATGGGGGTGTTCGTCTCCTCAATCCCAATCTCTCGGCAATGCTTCCCTGCAACAATTAGAAAAATCATTAATATATAAATACCAAAATGCATTATTTTATGAAATTCATGCATGCTTTATAATATTTTAAAGAACTTATAAATATCACCTTGAATATCAGAGGCGATGCAAGAGATTTTCCTTCCAGGCTAAGAAGTGGGGCACTGGGGTGCACAACTTACTCTAAGGCAATGGTTGTGGAGGGGGCTGGTGTAGGTACGTGGGCGAGGGCTGATGTAGGTAGAGGGAGATGTTTGATGTAGGTAGGGAGGCGGGGGCTGATGTAGGGAGGGGGTGGGGGCTGATGTAGGTAAATGGGAAGGAGTGGATGTATGGGAAATGGATGGAGCTAATGTGGATTGAGACAATGTGGATGGGACAGATGGAGCCAAATTTTGGACAGGAGGAGGAAACACATGAGTGGATGGGTGCGTGTGGCGATATATCCCCAATGGTTGTACAATGGGTGGGAATGACCTATGTGGGGATATGGGAATGTCGATTACAGGAGTAGTATGCCCAACGACCTGAATCGACATGAAATGTGGAAAAACTGAACTATCTGGAATATACACATGAATGTGTACGTATGGTGATCTTACGATCGGAGATGGAACCTACATAAACATATGAAATACATTTCATTAGAATAAAAAAGTTGTAAATTAACGATAGAAACACAATGAATTTCACATCAAATATATAATTAATTTCACACAAGTTACCTGCATGACAAGTTATCTGCTCAACACAGGTGGAGACCTGTGTGCAATCTCCTTTGCATGCACATGTGGAAACAGAAAAACATTAATATTGATTCCTCATATAAAATATGAAAATTGCAACTAACTCAATTTTTAAATCCTACAACCATACACTCTTTTAGATACCTGTATGTGAGGTGCTGCAATACTTTTTGCTATCGCCATGGCGGAATCAAGGTTGGCAGTAGTAATTTCCTCCCACCTTGATTCAGTTGTTTCATCTCGAAACAACTACACATGCCAAAAACATCAATTAGACATTAAATACACTAATCAATGTTGATCTAACAATTGTAAAATGTACATTTAAAAATGTAATCAACCATTTACAAATCATGTACTAACCTCAGACATAAAGGTATCTTGTGCAAAATCCTTCGTAGGGCCATAGAAAGTATGGTCGTAGTGAGTGCAACGATGGGGTAATCCTCGAGTGTCAAAAGGATCCTTTGGCCCACTAGCTGTCATGGATGGTCCATGACCAATGGGGCCTGAAGGACCTTCACCTGATGGTTCTCCATGCTGCTCTGATGTGTCATGTGCAGACGATGCCATGAATGTATTGTGTTGTAATACAATATGAGTAAGTTGTGATATGACAGTGCCTGTATTGGCTAGGTGATCCAGTAACTAAGGTGTCTGTGGAGGGGGTTTTTGTGTACTCCTATATGTAGGTGTCCCTCTCATTGGTTTACATGTGGTGGAAGGTCGATCCAAGGAAGATCCAAGACCAACCCCCTGAAACTCCCTAATGTCAAAGTAGTTGACATGTAGACCCAACATGAACTCCACATATAGTTTCTGAAGAAAATAAAGTGGAACCTCCCTATTATTGCGAGGAGGTTTGTCAAACACCATAAACCATTGACTCATCTAGTTTTGTCTCCATGGCTCATATCACGCTCATATATGCACTAATCCATGCAAAGGCGCCTTTTGCATGGATCAGGGGTAGCGTTCGGTCATGGGGTTAATGAAATAACTAACTAGAGTTTTTTTCAGATGTTCAAGTCTTTGATTTGGTCTCCAATGAGATCAGTGGAATAATATGCTCTCATCCTAGGGTGAAATCGCGAAGTTGGTATACACTTTTTTGACAATCGGGTAAATTTGATTGTAATTTTCAATTTCCCATCTAAGAGTTTTAGTCAAATAATTTTCTCGCACTATATTTTTAACATTCTCGTCCAAGAGGTTAAATTTTTCTCATCCAATAGTTTGGTCGGGTTTATGTTGGGTTAATAATTTTCTCGGACAAGAGTTTGATATTTTCTCGCCCAAGAGTTTTCTCAAACCTGCCATACAAACTCTCGGACGTGAAAGATGATTCTTTTTTAAACTCTCGTCCGAGAGACTGTTTTATATAGAAATGCCAAAAATTGACTTTCCGGGCACCATACTGCTGTCTTTGGTCTGTGTTGAGCTGCACCCGATAGAACACCCACGAAACTTGTTGGGTTGCATGCCTCCCGTGAAAACAATTGTATCGGGGCTAGTTTCCACACAAAGCAGTTCTGCAGGATGTGCTAGTGATTGGGGATAACTTGGTACTACTACTAAAGGTGAAAAAACTGCTATTGTAGTGTATGTACTGCTGGTGCTAGTGTTGTGTTTCGATGTTACCCTGATGCTGGTGTTACTTATGATGTTGTCTTTGCTTATGCAAATAGGTCCACAAGATTACTTGTGAAACTTAATTCCACTGGTCGGCACTTTCATCCACTGGTCGACACTTTCATGTATTGGTCAATTCTTCACTAGAGATGGGAAGCACATGGTATGTGACCCTTCCTTGCATTAAACATCATTTTGGAAACATTTGGCAACATTGGGTATGTAACCCTTGTAAAATTTAACCTAAATTTTTGTATTCTTTCCCGTAAATACCATTTCATGGTGTCATGGTTGAAAACCATTTCTTAGCAAACTGCTCTCGTTTCTTAGAATCATTTCTTGGTTTTCAAGTTCCCACCTAAAATTTAGGTCATCCTTGGTGTCTAGATACCTTCGTTGTTTTATTTCTCTATGGAAATTTGAGTTTTTGAATTCAAATCGGAGTAAAAACCCAAATAAATAACTAAAAATTTAACTCAATTATGTTCAAACATAATGTAACTAAAACATAAATATGCTAAATATCCCAAAATAGGAACCCTAAAGGTAGTAAGTATGAAGGGTCTAAAATATTTTCCCTATCTACAATGTCATGCGTGATCGATGACAAAGACGCTTTGATGTTGGTACAAGGTTTCTAATTCCAATTTCCATTCATTATAAAACGAAGCGGTAGTAAATTTTGTCAGCAACAAAAAATCTCGGTAAACAAAGTCTTATTAATTTTAAACATGTTTTTAATATAAAATTTTAAAAATCGGTAATATTTTTAGTAAAGAAATTTTGATACATAGCATAAAACCACTTGTACTATGAAACAAGAACTCGGCACAGTTCTCATTTTTCTCTCTCCTAATTTGAGTAGCTATTTTTACCTCCGTTTTAAAAAGGGTTTATACCAGTATCACACATTTTCATTTTGCAGCAGTTTTTTGGGCCTTTGCATTTTTTTGTCGTAAAATTTTTTTAATTTCTATTTTCAAGCGTATTTTTAGAAATTTAACAAAATAACATACTTTTATAAGCAATTTATAATGAAAAACATATACATTTTGCAATTTTTTCTATAAAACAAGACATTTTTATGTTCAAAATAAAACATTTTTATTGAGAAAATTGTAAACAATTCCAAAAATGAAGACATTTAAAACCATTTTCAATGATTTTTCAGAAATTTTATATATAAAAAGGATACTATTTCATATTATTTTCCAAAAAGTGACAATTCACATAAATTAAAGAAAAACCATACCATATATTAAAAAAATAAAAACTAAAACATTTAAACCTACCCCTAAACTATATAATAAAAAAAATAAAAATAAAAATTTAAACTACCACTAAATTATATATTATTAAAAAAAATAAACTAACCCAAAAAACTATGACATATATTAAAAAAATTAAAAAAAAAATTAACCTACCCCTAAACTATATAATAAAAAAATTTAAAATACAAAATTAAATTACCCCTAAATTATATATTATTAAAAAAAAATTAAACCTACCCCTAAACCCCCCCTAAACAATATAATAAAAAAATTAAAAAAAAACCTACCCCTAAAACCCCCCCTATAATATATAATAAAAACATTTAAAAAAAAAAAAAGTAAACTACCCAACTACCCCCTAAACCTTCACCCTCCTCCCGTCGCCCCTCCCTTCCCCCTACTCCCGCCACCCCTCCCTTCCTCCTCCTATTGTGTCCCCCTTCCCCCTCCTCCCCCTCCTCCTCCTCCATCCATTCCTCCTCCTCCCATTGCCCCTCCCTTCCTCCTCCTCCCTTCTCCCTCTTCCCCATCTTCCTTGTCCTCCCTTCCTCCTCCTCTCGTCGCCCCTTCCCTCTACCACCCCTCCCTTCGTCCTCCTCACGCGGATCCCTTCCCCCTCCTTCCCCTCCTCCTCCTCCCTTATCCCTCTTAGCCCTCCTCTCTGCGCTCCCTTCCTCCTTCTCCCATGACCCATCCCTTCCTCCTCCTTCCACGGCCCTTCCCACTACCCCTCCTCTAGGAGGGGCAGCGGGAGGAGGAGGAAGGGAGGGGCCGCAGGATAAGGAGGAAGGGAGGGTCGGAGGAGGGAGAAGAGGGAGAAGGGAGGAGGAGGGGGAAGGGAGTTGTGAGAGGAGGAGGAAGGAAGTAGCGAAGGAGGGAAGGGGTGGAGGGAGGAGGAGGAAAGGAGGGCGGGGAGGAGGGGGAAGAGGGAGAATGGAGGAGGATGAAGGGACGGACAACGAGAGGAGGAGGAAGGGAGGGAGGAGGAGGAGGGGGAAGGGGGCCGCGAGAGGAGGAGGCAGGGAGCGGTAGCGGGAGGAGGGAGAAGGAAGTGACAGCGGGAGGAGGGTGAAGTTTTAGGGGGTAGTTGGGTAGTTTTTTTTTTAATGTTTTTATTATATAGTTTAGGGGGGGGTTAAGGATAGGTTTAATTTTTTTTAATTTTTTTATTATATAGTTTAGGGGAGAGGGAGGAGGTTAAGGGTAGGTTTAATTTTTGTATCATAAAGATTTTATTATAATTTTTTTATTATATAGTTTTTATAGGGTGAAGGTTTTGGGGGTAGTTGGGTAGTTTCTTTTATTTTTTTAAATGATTTTACTATATAGTTTGGGGGGGGGGGGTTAGGGGTAGGTTTAATTTTTTTTAAGATAGTTTAGGTTTAAGTTTTAATTTTATAAATTTTTTATTATAATTATTTTATTATATAGTTTTTATAGGGTGAAGGTTTATGGGGTATTTGGGTAGTTTAATTTGTTTTTTAAATGTTTTTATTATATAGTTTAGGGGGGGTTTAGGTGTAGGTTTAATTTGTTTTTTTCAATTTTTCAATTATATAGTTTAGGTTTAATTTTTAATTTTATAATTTTTTTATTATATATTTTTTATATGGTTAGCGTGGTGAAATTATTTATGGTTTTTTTTTGTTTAATATGCAAGTTTAAAAAAAGTTGTAATTTATCTCTTGAAGGAATTTTTTTTTCCAATTTAGGGGTTGATTTTAAAGTTATTGTAAACAATAGTGTGGGATGTTTAGGCCATGGCTCTATTTTTTACTCTGAAAAAAAAAAATGTGTATACTTGTATCAACACTTTTCTATTTGGGGGGTGTTTTTGGTGTTTTTTTTGCAAAAATTATCGTTTTCATGGCTAGAGTTCTCGTTCATAGTATAAAGTTCCCGTTTCATAGTATAAGTGGCTATATTAAAATATGAAAAATTAGGGTATATTACTGAGTAAGAGTTCATCTTCTTCATTGAGAAAACAAGGTCAAGGTCATGGTCCAAAGCCCAGAAGTATAAGGTATGACTGGAAAATTACCTCTTACACCACGCAAATAAATACATAACTTTTAACGCATGGCATAATGGAACATAAAACTTTTAGAACGGAAAATAGTATATTAGGATTCATTTATGAATCTCCTGGCTATGTGTTGGAATAATTGAAATATCTTAGAGGAAAATTGCGATATGCCAACAAAAAACATTACATAAGTGATTTAAGACAAATTGCAATATCCATTATTTCATTAAAAAAATTGCAACATTAATTTTTTCTTCGAAAAAGAAATGTAAAATACATGACAAAGACAAATTTCACACATCTTGACTGTTCAATTGCAATACAATTTGTGTTTTTTCCTTAAAAAAATGGAATTTTTTTACTAAACACAAAAACACAATGTGACCCTTAGAAGAAAACCAAATATAATACATGCAAAGCTTCCCAATTTCACAATATGTCAAATTTATCCATGAGTCAAAAGCACAAAAAAATTCAGAATATGACATTTTAAAAAATGAGTAATATATGTTGAAATTAAGAACCACCATTGCAGTAATCTATGCAACCTTTTATAGTTTTTTCAAATACTTATGGTACATAAATTTACATCAAATGTAAATAAAACAATTGTGTTTAATAACAACTGAGTAGTAACTATCTCATACATGAGAATAAAACATGGAGAACAAATAACAACTCAATAATAACTAGAAAATAAAAAATTAACAAGAACAAGTGGTACCATCACAACATGTAGCATACCAGAAAATTACTATATAAAAACTATAAAAACAATTTGGAAGAACCCAAATAAATATCCATGGGCTTGTAGTCATACCAACCCTAGTTCCTATGAAACCTATTTCTTGCAAGTCCAAACAAAAATTCTTTTTAAAAATCAATTATGCATAGTTAAAAAAAATTGAGAGATAAAATTTTTAAAAACCCCAAGTAAAAAAAACTTACTCCCAATTTTTTTTTGGAAATTTCGCACAATGAATGCACCGCAGTCCTAGTTTATCCTCGCACTTGATTTGATCTTAAATATGAAAGCTTGTCTTAATTCTCTCGGCCGAGATTATATTTATACAACTCTAGGGAAAGAGTTTAAATAATATTCATTATGTTGGGTATGTGAACATATTTATTATGTCGGCTGAAAAAGATTCTCGGGGGCACTGTGCCCCCAAACTCTTGGCCAAGAGTTTGTTTAAACTATCGGCCAAGAGTTTGAAAACATAACCCTGGGTTAATATGTGGGCGGAAAAACTGTCATCCAAGAGTTTTTTAAACTCTTTATTGAGAGCTTTTTAAAATATTGACCGAGAGTTTTTCTCACTCAAGATTTTTTCTCGACCGAGAGTTTTGGTAAATGAAAACGCAAAACATGTTTACAGTTTGCAGGAATTTGTGACTTTGGAAAGCTCGAAACCTTGAAAAATCACAAAGTTATCTGTCAGAATTTATACCAATAGATTTATCTCTGAATCTACTTTCACATGGTATAATTGTTTTTGAGTTTTATTAACGATTTCTATTTATTATTATTTTCTTCTAAACTCTATCATTAAGAAATTTACAAAGTTAAAAATCGGTCACAATGAAAATTCAATATCATAACAAAGACAACAACAAAAACATTGAAATCTTCACAGAGATATTCCTTGCCATGCCCTCTTCAAAATGATACTTTTAGTTTTTTTAATAACAATCACACTAAAAAGAAAATTGAAGGTCACCAACATGTGTTGATAAGGAACATGTTTCTGAACATATACTATTTCGACAAATAATAAAAAATAGTTCATAAGTATAAAAAACATCAAACTATAGTCCATGCACAAGTGCGGTGTGTGTATATTATGACCATACATTTTGTTTCCCTAAAATAAAAAAAACCATCTCTCAAAAAATCAGAGGCCACGCAGCTCACTCATTATCCATACCTATAACCATGGTTATCTATAAGTTTATTGTGGTTGAATTTAGTTTACTATGGTTGAATTTGGTTAATCAAACTTGACTCGTGTTTCCTTTGGCAAACGTTTCCTAGTCGTGGATCACTTTGGTTGATCATGGTTGATGAAGTGATTGACATCAATTGTCTTTGGTTAACCAAAATTAATGTTGCTTGAAATTGGTTCACCTTGTTAGATTATGGTTGGGTTTGGTTGATGTCACATTGCAAGATTTTAAGAGCAATAATTTAAGTAGTAGATATAGTCTGGTTGTCTTAATCATTTGACCATATTGTCCATATGGATCACGAGTCGCTATGAGCTAATTCTTCTATCTCATGACACAACAGCTTCAATGGAAATGAAGTACAAGGACAAATTATTAAAATAGGTATAAAATCGTGAAACATAGAAAATCTAATCATTTTTCTAAATATATAAATTTTATTAGGAAATTTGTATAACTTATAAAAAAATCATGTTCTTTTCATCATGGTAATGCTACTTTTCCTTTAAAATCTAATGCATATTATAGTCACATTAAGATATCACTTTAGTACTTAAATGACATAAGTTCTTGAAACAAATTTTAATAGTTATAAGAATCACTTATTTTGGACCCCCACACACACATAGTTAAAGAATAAACTCAGTGGAGCCTTGAAACTACGAGTTCAATAATAAAAAGTGGGTTTAGGGTCTTATCATGATTGATCGACTTTTATTTATTTTTAATGGGTAAGTCTCTAATTTTTTTTTAAGATGGTATCTACGACACAACCAAAAGACTTATGTAATTTATAATTATGATTTATATAAAAATAAATAAAAAATAGAAAACACTACTTTTTTCATATATATATCTTGATTATAACTCTTAACTCTTTATTTTGATTATAACTCCTAAGGTCAACTCTTTATCTTGATCATAACTCCTAAGGTAAGGTCGTGATTTTCTTCTTCTTTTTTCAACATTTTCCCTTCAATACCTTCATTAGATTGCTCTATTTTTTGAGAATTGTTTAACTTTCTTATTTTGGTAACTAGCATCTTAATATGCTTTCTTAGCCAGAACATTCTTCACTATTACTTGATAATGTTTTATTGATCTTTGTGATCTCCAACTTGTGTGCCCTTTTAATGTCATATTTTTGTTGTTGTAGCTCCTTTATCTATTGTTGACATTGTCAAACCTCTGATTCTTGGCATCTTAATTTTTCTTAGATTTATGCAAGTTCTTTATTCTTATCGTTCAGGAGTGCGTTCAAATGCATCACTTCTTCTGCTTTGTTGTCGTCAGCTTTTCTTTTGAGAAACTTTTCATTCCTTAATTCTTCAATCTGTGCGTACAAATATTCCATCTATCATAATCATTGTCATTGAATTCCTTTTGAATTTTTTGTAAATCGATTATCGTTTGTAATCTTTTGTTTTCCTTTTGATAACAGACCAATTCATCTTCTAGTTTTTTTATTTGTAGATATGAATTGTACTCCATAATTTGTGATTATGACTTCTCTTTGACTTCGTCTTCTTTTCTTTTTTATAAAATAATCATTGTAATAATTACAACGGTTAAATTAGTATTATTATTATTATTAAGAATAATAATAGGGTTTATTCTTTTTGAGAGCGAAGAGATTTAGGGTTTAAAAAAATGATAAAAATTATTATTATTTATAATAATAATAATAATATTATCATAAAACGTTTTGGAGGTGAATTAAATTAGGGTTTAAAAATATATTATTATTATTATTATTATTATTATAAAGTTTGGATAAAAATTTTAATAAAAAAATATTATATAATAATATCTTTTATTAAAATTTGTTTTTTGTTGCGTAGGGTTTATGGCTTACGTGCAGCGAGAATGGTGGAGGACTTAATGGAGTGGAGGAAGATATTGGTCGTTGTTGGGTGAGGAACAATGTGGCGAGGAGCAATGTGTGGCTGCGAGCATGGAGGCCAGTCTAGAACACAATCCGATGGTGGGAAGGAGTGTGATGAACATAGATGCAAGCGGGGTTGATAGGAGAAGAGGCATGCAGGTGTATATAGGCATGAGGGGAGATGGGGTAGCATTGAGTGCAAGCGAATTGAAGTGGGATGGCCGATTGTTGGCAAGAAGAGAAGTAGTAGGATAATGTGTAAGAGAGATATGGAGGTTGGGTGCATGAGGAAGGGTGTTTAACATGGGCTAGTTGGATCGTGGAGCGTGGGTGTGGAGGAGGGAACCGAGAGAGGAGTGTGTGTGGGTGATTGATGAAAGGGATGAGTGGGGGTTGCGAAGGGATGAGAGGGATATGGTGGTAGTGATGGAGGAGCCTGAGTTGGGCATGAAGGTAGACTACAGAGAGCAAGGGAGAGAGAAGGATGAAAGGGATAAACTTGAAATCGTAGTGTGGCATGGGAGAGATGAGAACAGGAAGGGGCATTCTTCAAAATTTTGAATAAATGGCCAAAGTCCAATTATGGATAAAATATCTTGGTAAATCGAAGAAGCTCTGAGATGATGGCCACAAGCTAGATCGAACTGGATCTGATACCAAATGGTGTGGAAAGCTCATATTCAGACCAGTTAACAGTTAACTGTAAAAAGATGAAAATAATTATATAATTGAATAAAATAAGATGATAAGATAAGATATAATCATATTACAATGATAAGATAAGTGCATATATATATGATCATATTACAATCATAAGATAGGTGCATATATAGACTACAGGGAAACTATTCGCTAAAGGGTATGTCCATTAGTTAAATTATTAATGTTTATTTTTACTTTGTTATTATTTATTATTTATTAAATTTTATATATTTTAGAACACAATTCATTATATCCTTACTTTGCAACCAATAAAATCTTTGAAATATAAATGATCAAGTGTTAAAGATCCACTCTAAATACACTAATCATCTAATGGATGGCATTCTTAGCAATTTACAATAATGAATCAAAACTTGTAGATACTTTCCTCTCTCACTACATATGCAGTCACCTTGTGTTATCAAGCATGCCCTTCATAGGGAAACATGTCTTTACAAATGCAACCTTCATTCCTCGATCTACAATTGTTGAAATAGAGATAATTAAAGTTATTTTTATTCTGTAATGTCCCAAAAAAATAAATCACGTGAGGGAAAATTCCACCAATCTACTAATTCCCTAGGTTGGGGTGGAAATGTTTATAATTGGAATAAGGGAGATATAAGATCCCAAATGGACATTAGATTGAAAAATATATATAAAGGGGGATAAATTAATATTAATAATAAGAAAATAAGGTGGCATTTGGTCATGAGGGTGCATAGGTGGTGTGGGACCCACACAAGGAAAGATTCTCCATGCAACATGGCATCCTATTCTCACCCATTTGAATCCAAGGTGGATTCTGATGTTCTCAAGGCCGTTGGAGAGGTATTACACATGGAATGAATCAATGAGGGTCGAATTAGAGTGGAAGATTAACCCCCATGGAAAAGGAAGAGGCATCTTAGAAGTATTGTGACACTTGGAGCTAGATTCCCTAGCTTCTATGACAACAATGATGAAGATTCTATGACACTTATGACACGGATCAGATTAGATTGCTGAAATATAATCCATATGACATGTCAGGGCTAAAAATAGACTCCAATAGGGCACAAAAGGGATTTATGGCATCCAAAATCCCCCCCCATTCGAATTGATGGAAGAGGGAGACTAGGAAATGTTGGAAAAGTGACACTCATGGGAATCTCTCCCTAATTCGAGTTGGGATGAAGATAATGGAGGGAAATTGAGCTAAGGAGGCCTTTGGAGGTTAATAAAACACAAGAATAAACAAGGAGACCAGCTTTTGATCATTTCCTCAATTGGAAAAATTTGGAGAGCTTAGCTTGTCCTTGCGCGGTGGATGTTCATCCTCCCCGCCTTGAACCAATTTCGAGGGTGTAAGATTGATCCGGATTTATGTGGGAACGAAACAAAAGATAGCATATACAGAATCATATACAAAGATATATTGCAAATAACACAGTGATACAGTAAACACGTATTCTATTAAATAGCGGAAATAGAACCGACTGTAAAATACAATAGCTAGAATGGTTGTAGCTATCTCTGAGAAGAGATGTGGCCGCTATGCTCATTCGTGCCAAGATGAATACAAAGAGAGGCCGAAAGGGCCTATTTATCATAAGCATGAGGGAAAGAATCCCAAACATCCAAAAACCTAACCCTAGAAGATGAACCGTCATAAAGTCATGTGGGCCCCGTTTGGGTAAGTTAGTACATCAACTTCCCGGGGTCGTAACTTTTGCATACGATCTCCGTTTGGGGCGCTCGGTAGCCCGTTGGAAAGGTCTATCCGAGATTTACAACTTTCGACTAGGGCCAAATGCTTGTCGGGGGCATCCATTTGGCCCCCCAAACTGCCAAAAAAGGTCGTTTAGGGCCTCAAAATGGCTCCGGAAGTTCAGCACCCGAAAAACTGCTAAAAATAGTAATTTACCAAAATTGCCCGAAGACTGTTTTGAGCCAGTTGGAAGAGGTGGGCCGCCACCGATATCAACCTAGATCAATCCTCCCTCCTTAGGAAGCAATGGTCTCCATTGCGTCAAATCCCTTATCATATGTCGATCTGTGTGTCGAGTTGAGCTCTTGGTGCGACATTTGCTGAAGTGGAAAGGTTGCCTTACTTTGACATCTTCAGAGGGTTGTAATTGTTGTTGATGGATGCGCTGGAGCTGTTCAACAGTTTTGGTGATTGTGGTATCCTTGGTATGCACCGATGTGGATGGTTTCTTTTTGGAGGGGCCACTTGAATGCGTGGCCTTGCATTGCGGAGGTACCCGAATAGGCGATGCTGCACTAACTTTGTGTTTTTCTTGTTTCTGCTGAGTAGAAGGATAATCTGCAGAGGTTGTGGATGTCTCCGCGATCTGATGTTCACCTTTAGTGGCAATTGCGAATAGGGAAAATTTCTCGGTGTGGGAGATTATCTTCCTTCCCTGCTCGTTTGGGAAAGGTGCAACTATCTCTGGTATCCGGTAGAGTTGTCCTCCCAAAGTGACAATGACACTGCGAGGTCGTGATTCATATACAGCATGACGCCTCCACATATATGGTTGTCCTAAAAGAACATCACATACTTCGAGTGGGGCCACATCACACAATGCCTCATCTTTGAAGGGCTTGATTCCATATGGTAGGCGACATTGGTGACTAACACGGATCCTTCGCCCTTGGCTTAGCCATCCAATGGTGTATGGTTGTGGGTGCGGCGTTATTGGTAGCTCCAATCTCTTGATGACTTCTTCTGAGATCAGGTTCTTCTGGCTGCCGCTGTCCACAACAAAGTGTAGGGGAATTCCCTTCACCCACATCTGTGAGTGGAAAAGGCGCTCCTCTACCTCCGACTCTTCAGGCTCCTTTGGCTGAATCTGTGTGGTGGCAACAACGGCACTGGGTTCTGCATCAATGATCTGCTTCCCTTTTTGCGCGGCTGTAAAATTAGGTTCCGAGTCAGAATCGGAACTGGGATCTGATTCTGAAGCTTTGATCTCAGCCACCAATGACTGTTTTGAGCGACAATCATCAGTGTTGTGCCAGGGGCTTTTGTGGAACTCGCACCACTTCCCGGTGTCTTTCTTTGTCTTTTCTTTACCCTTCTTCGCCTGTGGTTGGGACTGGTTGTCCTTTTCCTGCCCCATGTTCTACGAGCCAAAGTTTCCCTTGCCCCGCTTCTGCGCAGGTCCAAAGTCACGCTTGTTCTTTTGCTGAAATTTCTGCTCAATTTTGACAGCATATCGATAGGTGGATACGAGTGAAGAGATTTCCAGGAAATGCATCTCTGTTCGGATGTACCGGTGTAGGCCACTGCGATATTTCAGTACTAGGTGCCGCTCGGAGTCCTTGATACCTAGCTTTGTGCGCAAGGTGTGAAATTTGTTGGTGTACTCCGACACCGTTTGGTCCCTCTCTTGATGCAGAATGGTCCATTTTGTGTACTGGTCATCATAGTTTCCAACAGGGTAATATTGTTCCTTGACGGCATCTACAAAAGAGGCCCAAGTGGGATTGGAATATTCAAACAATCCAGACTCGTCTGATGAGTTTTGCTCACAATAAGTTTCCCACCAATTTTTGACATGGGGGACGGCCTTGAGGAGTGCAAAGACGATCTTTTCCCTGTCGGAAAAATTGTGGACAGAGAAATACCCTTCTAGTAGATTCAACCATTTATCTAGGGCATCGGCATCGATTTGGCCTTCAAATAAAGGGATATCAAAATTAACTTGTACCTTGAAGGGAGTTGTATCTCCGAAATGGCTGCTCGTTGAGGGTGCATTTGCCGCTGTTGGCATGCGTTGAAGGATTTGGGCGAAATTATCCATCATCTCGTTCCTCTGTCGCGCGAGGGCTTCCTCGAGCAACAACTTTATAGGATCTACTGCTCCGTCGTCTCTCTTTTCTTCCGCCATGGGAGTCCGTTTGGGGCGGCGAGAGTGGTCTTCCCCAAGTGAAACTAGTTCGAGACCCAACTCTCTGTATCCTGACCTCGTCGGGGACATGCACCGAGAAACAATCAAAGAGCAGACCACTCTGATACCACTGATCCGGATTTATGTGGGAACGAAACAAAAGATAGCATATACAGAATCATATACAAAGATATATTGCAAATAACACAGTGATACAGTAAACACGTATTCTATTAAATAGCGGAAATAGAACCGACTGTAAAATACAATAGCTAGAATGGTTGTAGCTATCTCTAAGAAGAGATGTGGCTGCTATGCTCATTCGTGCCAAGATGAATACAAAGAGAGGCCGAAAGGGCCTATTTATCATAAGCATGAGGGAAAGAATCCCAAACATCCAAAAACCTAACCCTAGAAGATGAACCGTCATAAAGTCATGTGGGCCCCGTTTGGGTAAGTTAGTACATCAACTTCCCGGGGTCGTAACTTTTGCATACGATCTCCGTTTGGGGCGCTCGGTAGCCCGTTGGAAAGGTCTATCCGAGATTTACAACTTTCGAATGGGGCCAAATGCATGCGGGGGGCAACCATTTGGCCCCCCAAACTGCCAAAAAAGGTCGTTTAGGGCCTCAAAATGGCTCCGAAAGTTCAGCACCCGAAAAACTGCTAAAAATAGTAATTTACCAAAATTGCCAGAAGACTGTTTTGAGCCAGTTGGAAGAGGTGGGCCGCCACCGATATCCACCTGGATCAATCATCCCTCCTTAGGAAGCAATGGTCTCCATTGCGTCAAATCCCTTATCATATGTCGATCTGTGTGTCGAGTTGAGCTCTTGGTGCGACATTTGCTGAAGTGGAAAGGTTGCCTTACTTTGACATCTTCAGAGGGTTGTAATTGTTGTTGATGGATGCGCTGGAGCTGTTCAACAGTTTTGGTGATTGTGGTATCCTTGGTATGCACCGATGTGGATGGTTTCTTTTTGGAGGGGCCACTTGAATGCGTGGCCTTGCATTGCGGAGGTACCCGAATAGGCGATGCTGCACTAACTTTGTGTTTTTCTTGTTTCTGCTGAGTAGAAGGATAATCTGCAGAGGTTGTGGATGTCTCCGCGATCTGATGTTCACCTTTAGTGGCAATTGCGAATAGGGAAAATTTCCCGGTGTGGGAGATTATCTTCCTTCCCTGCTCGTTTGGGGTAGGTGCAACTATCTCTGGTATCCGATAGAGTTGTCCTCCCAAAGTGACAATGACACTGCGAGGTCGTGATTCATATACAGCATGACGCCTCCACATATATGGTTGTCCTAAAAGAACATCACATACTTCAAGTGGGGCCACATCACACAATGCCTCATCTTTGAAGGGCTTGATGCCATATGGTAGGCGACATTGGTGACTAACACGGATCCTTCGCCCTTGGCTTAGCCATCCAATGGTGTATGGTTGTGGGTGCGGCATTATTGGTAGCTCCAATCTCTTGATGACTTCTTCTGAGATCAGGTTCTTCTGGCTGCCGCTGTCCACAACAAAGTGTAGGGGAATTCCCTTCACCCACATCTGTGTGTGGAAAAGGCGCTCCTCTACCTCCGACTCTTCAGGCTCCTCTGGCTGAATCTGTGTGGTGGAAACAACGGCACTGGGTTCTGCATCAATGATCTGCTTCCCTTTTTGCGCGGCTGTAAAATTAGGTTCCGAGTCAGAATCGGAACTGGGATCTGATTCTGAAGCTTTGATCTCAGCCACCAATGATTGTTTTGAGCGATAATCATCAGTGTTGTGCCAGGGGATTTTGTGGAACTCGCACCACTTCCTGGTGTCTTTCTTTGTCTTTTCTTTACCCTTCTTCGCCTGTGCTTGCGACTGGTTGTCCTTTTCCTGCCCCATGTTCTGCGAGCCAGAGTTTCCCTTGCCCCGCTTCTGCGCAGGTCCAAAGTCATGCTTGTTCTTTTGCTGAAATTTCTGCTCAATTTTGACAGCATATCGATAGGCGGATCCGAGTGAAGAGATTTCCAGGAAATTCATCTCTGTTCGGATGTACCGGTGTAGGCCACTGCGATATTTCAGTACTAGGTGCCGCTCAGAGTCCTTGATACCTAGCTTTGTGCGCAAGGTGTGAAATTTGTTGGTGTACTCCGACACCGTTTGGTCCCTCTCTTGATGCAGAATGGTCCATTTTGTGTACTGGTCATCATAGTTTCCAACAGGGTAATATTGTTCCTTGACGGCATCTACAAAAGAGGCCCAAGTGGGATTGGAATATTCAAACAATCCAGACTCGTCTGATGAGTTTTGCTCACAATAAGTTTCCCACCAATTTTTGACATGGGGGACGGCCTTGAGGAGTGCAAAGACGATCTTTTCCCTGTCGGAAAAATTGTGGACAGAGAAATACCCTTCTAGTAGATTCAACCATTTATCTAGGGAATCGGCATCGATTTGGCCTTCAAATAAAGGGATATCAAAATTAACTTGTACCTTGAAGGGAGTTGTATCTCCGAAATGGCTGCTCGTTGAGGGTGCATTTGCCGCTGTTGGCATGCGTTGAAGGATTTGGGCGAAATTATCCATCATCTCGTTCCTCTGTCACGCGAGGGCTTCCTCGAGCAACAACTTTATAGGATCTACTGCTCCGTCGTCTCTCTTTTCTTCCGCCATGGGAGGCCGTTTGGGGCGGCGAGAGTGGTCTTCCCCAAGTGAAACTAGTTCGAGACCCAACTCTCTGTATCCTGACCTCGTCGGGGACATGCACCGAGAAACAATCAAAGAGCAGACCGCTCTGATACCACTGATCCGGATTTATGTGGGAACGAAACAAAAGATAGCATATACAGAATCATATACAAAGATATATTGCAAATAACACAGTGATACAGTAAACACGTATTCTATTAAATAGCGGAAATAGAACCGACTGTAAAATACAATAGCTAGAATGGTTGTAGCTATCTCTCAGAAGAGATGTGGCCGCTATGCTCATTCGTGCCAAGATGAATACAAAGAGAGGCCGAAAGGGCCTATTTATCATAAGCATGAGGGAAAGAATCCCAAACATCCAAAAACCTAACCCTAGAAGATGAACCGTCATAAAGTCATGTGGGCCCCGTTCGTGTAAGTTAGTACATCAACTTCCCGGGGTCGTAACTTTTGCATACGATCTCCGTTTGGGGCGCTCGGTAGCCCGTTGGAAAGGTCTATCCGAGATTTACAACTTTCTAATGCGGCCGAGTGCATGCCGGGGGCAACCATATGGCCCCCCAAACTGCCAAAAAAGGTCGTTTAGGGCCTCAAAATGGCTCCGGAAGTTCAGCACCCGAAAAACTGCTAAAAATAGTAATTTACCAAAATTGCCAGAAGACTGTTTTGAGCCAGTTGGAAGAGGTGGGCCGCCACCGATATCCACCTGGATCAATCCTCCCTCCTTAAGAAGCAATGGTCTCCATTGCGTCAAATCCCTTATCATATGTCGATCTGTGTGTCGAGTTGAGCTCTTGGTGCGACATTTGTTGAAGTGGAAAGGTTGCCTTACTTTGACATCTTCAGAGGGTTGTAATTGTTGTTGATGGATGCGCTGGAGCTGTTCAACAGTTTTGGTGATTTTGGTATCCTTGGTATGCACCGATGTGGATGGTTTCTTTTTGGAGGGGCCACTTGAATGCGTGGCCTTGCATTGCGGAGGTACCCGAATAGGCGATGCTGCACTAACTTTGTGTTTTTCTTGTTTCTGCTAAGTAGAAGGATAATCTGCAGAGGTTGTGGATGTCTCCGCGATCTGATGTTCACCTTTTGTGGCAATTGCGAATAGGGAAAATTTCCCGGTGTGGGAGATTATCTTCCTTCCCTGCTCGTTTGGGGTAGGTGCAACTATCTCTGGTATCCGATAGAGTTGTCCTCCCAAAGTGACAATGACACTGCGAGGTCGTGATTCATATACAGCATGACGCCTCCACATATATGGTTGTCCTAAAAGAACATCACATACTTCGAGTGGGGCCACATCACACAATGCCTCATCTTTGAAGGGCTTGATGCCATATGGTAGGCGACATTGGTGACTAACACGGATCCTTCGCCCTTGGCTTAGCCATCCAATGGTGTATGGTTGTGGGTGCGGCGTTATTGGTAGCTCCAATCTCTTGATGACTTCTTCTGAGATCAGGTTCTTCCGGCTGCCGCTGTCCACAACAAAGTGTAGGGGAATTCCCTTCACCCACATCTGTGAGTGGAAAAGGCGCTCCTCTACCTCCGACTCTTCAGGCTCCTCAGGCTGAATCTGTGTTGTGGCAACAACGGCACTGGGTTCTGCATCAATGATCTGCTTCCCTTTTTGCGCGGCTGTAAAATTAGGTTCCGAGTCAGAATCGGAACTGGGATCTGATTCTGAAGCTTTGATCTCAGCCACCAATGACTGTTTTGAGCGACAATCATCAGTGTTGTGCCAGGGGCTTTTGTGGAACTCGCACCACTTCCCGGTGTCTTTCTTTGTCTTTTCTTTACCCTTCTTCGCCTGTGGTTGGGACTGGTTGTCCTTTTCCTGCCCCATGTTCTGCGAGCCAGAGTTTCCCTTGCCCCGCTTCTGCGCAGGTCCAAAGACACGCTTGTTCTTTTGCTGAAATTTCTGCTCAATTTTGACAGCATATCGATAGGCGGATCCGAGTGAAGAGATTTCCAGGAAATGCATCTCTGTTCGGATGTACCGGTGTATGCCACTGCGATATTTCAGTACTAGGTGCCGCTCGGAGTCCTTGATACCTAGCTTTGTGCGCAAGGTGTGAAATTTGTTGGTGTACTCCGACACCGTTTGGTCCCTCTCTTGATGCAAAATGGTCCATTTTGTGTACTGGTCATCATAGTTTCCAACAGGGTAATATTGTTCCTTGACGGCATCTACAAAAGAGTCCCAAGTGGGATTGGAATATTCAAACAATCCAGACTCGTCTGATGAGTTTTGCTCACAATAAGTTTCCCACCAATTTTTGACATGGGGGACGGCCTTGAGGAGTGCAAAGACGATCTTTTCCCTGTCGAAAAAATTGTGGACAGAGAAATACCCTTCTAGTAGATTCAACCATTTATCTAGGGCATCGACATCGATTTGGCCTTCAAATAAAGGGATATCAAAATTAACTTGTACCTTGAAGGGAGTTGTATCTCCGAAATGGCTGCTCGTTGAGGGTGCATTTGCCGCTGTTGGCATGCGTTGAAGGATTTGGGTGAAATTATCCATCATCTCGTTCCTCTGTCGCGCGAGGGATTCCTCGAGCAACAACTTTATAGGATCTACTGCTCCGTCGTCTCTCTTTTCTTCCGCCATGGGAGGCCGTTTGGGCCGGCGAGAGTGGTCTTCCCCAAGTGAAACTAGTTCGAGACCCAACTCTCTGTATCCTGACCTCGTCGGGGACATGCACCGAGAAACAATCAAAGAGCAGACCGCTCTGATACCACTGATCCGGATTTATGTGGGAACGAAACAAAAGATAGCATATACAGAATCATATACAAAGATATATTGCAAATAACACAGTGATACAGTAAACACGTATTCTATTAAATAGCGGAAATATAACCGACTGTAAAATACAATAGCTAGAATGGTTGTAGCTATCTCTGAGAAGAGATGTGGCCGCTATGCTCATTCGTGCCAAGATGAATACAAAGAGAGGCCGAAAGGGCCTATTTATCATAAGCATGAGGGAAAGAATCCCAAACATCCAAAAACCTAACCCTAGAAGATGAACCGTCATAAAGTCATGTGGGCCCCGTTTGGGTAAGTTAGTACATCAACTTCCCGGGGTCGTAACTTTTGCATACGATCTCCGTTTGGGGCGCTCGGTAGCCCGTTGGAAAGGTCTATCCGAGATTTACAACTTTCGAATGGGGCCAAATGCATGTCGGGGGCAACCATTTGGCCCCCCAAACTTCCAAAAAAGGTCGTTTAGGGCCTCAAAATGGCTCCGGAAGTTCAGCACCCGAAAAACTTCTAAAAATAGTAATTTACCAAAATTGCCAGAAGACTGTTTTGAGCCAGTTGGAAGAGGTGGGCCGCCACCGATATCCACCTGGATCAATCCTCCCTCCTTAGGAAGCAATGGTCTCCATTGCGTCAAATCCCTTATCATATGTCGATCTGTGTGTCGAGTTGAGCTCTTGGTGCGACATTTGCTGAAGTGGAAAGGTTGCCTTACTTTGACATCTTCAGAGGGTTGTAATTGTTGTTGATGGATGCGCTGGAGTTGTTCAACAGTTTTGGTGATTGTGGTATCCTTGGTATGCACCGATGTGGATGGTTTCTTTTTGGAGGGGCCACTTGAATGCATGGCTTTGCATTGCGGAGGTACCCGAATAGGCGATGCTGCACTAACTTTGTGTTTTTCTTGTTTCTGCTGAGTAGAAGGATAATCTGCAGAGGTTGTGGATGTCTCCGCGATCTGATGTTCACCTTTAGTGGCAATTGCGAATAGGGAAAATTTCCCGGTGTGGGAGATTATCTTCCTTCCCTGCTCGTTTGGGGTAGGTGCAACTATCTCTGGTATCCGATAGAGTTGTCCTCCCAAAGTGACAATGACACTGCGAGGTCGTGATTCATATACAGCATGACGCCTCCACATATATGGTTGTCCTAAAAGAACATCACATACTTCGAGTGGGGCCACATCACACAATGCCTCATCTTTGAAGGGCTTGATGCCATATGGTAGGCGACATTGGTGACTAACACGGATCCTTCGCCCTTGGCTTAGCCATCCAATGGTGTATGGTTGTGGGTGCGGCGTTATTGCTAGCTCCAATCTCTTGATGACTTCTTCTGAGATCAGGTTCTTCTGGCTGCCGCTGTCCACAACAAAGTGTAGGGGAATTCCCTTCACCCACATCTGTGAGTGGAAAAGGCGCTCCTCTACCTCCGACTCTTCAGGCTCCTCTGGCTGAATCTGTGTGGTGGCAACAACGGCACTGGGTTCTGCATCAATGATCTGCTTCCCTTTTTGCGCGGCTGTAAAATTAGGTTCCGAGTCAGAATCGGAACTGGGATCTGATTCTGAAGCTTTGATCTCAGCCACCAATGACTGTTTTGAGCGACAATCATCAGTGTTGTGCCAGGGGATTTTGTGGAACTCGCACCACTTCCCGGTGTCTTTCTTTGTCTTTTTTTTACCCTTCTTCGCCTGTGGTTGGGACTGGTTGTCCTTTTCCTGCCCCATGTTCTGCGAGCCAGAGTTTCCCTTGCCCCGCTTCTGCGCATGTCCAAAGTCACGCTTGTTCTTTTGCTGAAATTTCTGCTCAATTTTGACAGCATATCGATAGGCGGATCCGAGTGAAGAGATTTCCAGGAAATCCATCTCTGTTCGGATGTACCGATGTAGGCCACTGCGATATTTCAGTACTAGGTGCCGCTCGGAGTCCTTGATACCTAGCTTTGTGCGCAAGGTGTGAAATTTGTTGGTGTACTCCGACACCGTTTGGTCCCTCTCTTGATGCAGAATGGTCCATTTTGTGTACTGGTCATCATAGTTTCCAACAGGGTAATATTGTTCCTTGACGGCATCTACAAAAGAGGCCCAAGTGGGATTGGAATATTCAAACAATCCAGACTCGTCTGATGAGTTTTGCTCACAATAAGTTTCCCACCAATTTTTGACATGGGAGACGGCCTTGAGGAGTGCAAAGACGATCTTTTCCCTGTCGGAAAAATTGTGGACAGAGAAATACCCTTCTAGTAGATTCAACCATTTATCTAGGGCATCGGCATCGATTTGGCCTTCAAATAAAGGGATATCAAAATTAACTTGTACCTTGAAGGGAGTTGTATCTCCGAAATGGCTGCTCGTTGAGGGTGCATTTGCCGCTGTTGGCATGCGTTGAAGGATTTGGGCGAAATTATCCATCATCTCGTTCCTCTGTCGCGCGAGGGCTTCCTCGAGCAACAACTTTATAGGATCTACTGCTCCGTCGTCTCTCTTTTCTTCCGCCATGGGAGGCCGTTTGGGGCGGCGAGAGTGGTCTTCCCCAAGTGAAACTAGTTCGAGACCCACCTCTCTGTATCCTGACCTCGTCGGGGACATGCACCGAGAAACAATCAAAGAGCAGACCGCTCTGATGCCACTGATCCGGATTTATGTGGGAACGAAACAAAAGATAGCATATACAGAATCATATACAAAGATATATTGCAAATAACACAGTGATACAGTAAACACGTATTCTATTAAATAGCGGAAATAGAACCGACTGTAAAATACAATAGCTAGAATGGTTGTAGCTATCTCTGAGAAGAGATGTGGCCGCTATGCTCATTCGTGACAAGATGAATACAAAGAGAGGCCGAAAGGGCCTATTTATCATAAGCATGAGGGAAAGAATCCCAAACATCCAAAAACCTAACCCTAGAAGATGAACCGTCATAAAGTCATGTGGGCCCCGTTTGGGTAAGTTAGTACATCAACTTCCCGGGGTCGTAACTTTTGCATACGATCTCCGTTTGGGGCGCTCGGTAGCCCGTTGGAAAGGTCTATCCGAGATTTACAACTTTCAAATGGGGCCAAATGCATGCCGGGGGCAACCATTTGCCCCCCCAAACTGCCAAAAAAGGTCGTTTAGGGCCTCAAAATGGCTCCGAAAGTTCAGCACCCGAAAAACTGCTAAAAATAGTAATTTACCAAAATTGCCAGAAGACTGTTTTGAGCCAGTTGGAAGAGGTGGGACGCCACCGATATCCACCTGGATCAATCCTCCCTCCTTAGGAAGCAATGGTCTCCATTGCGTCAAATCCCTTATCATATGTCGATCTGTGTGTCAAGTTGAGCTCTTGGTGCGACATTTGCTGAAGTGGAAAGGTTGCCTTACTTTGACATCTTCAGAGGGTTGTAATTGTTGTTGATGGATGCGCTGGAGCTGTTCAACAGTTTTGGTGATTGTGGTATCCTTGGTATGCACCGATGTGGATGGTTTCTTTTTGGAGGGGCCACTTGAATGCGTGGCCTTGCATTGCGGAGGTACCCGAATAGGCGATGCTGCACTAACTTTGTGTTTTTCTTGTTTCTGCTGAGTAGAAGGATAATCTGCAGAGGTTGTGGATGTCTCCGCGATCTGATGTTCACCTTTAGTGGCAATTGCGAATAGGGAAAATTTCCCGGTGTGGGAGATTATCTTCCTTCCCTGCTCGTTTGGGGTAGGTGCAACTATCTCTGGTATCCGATAGAGTTGTCCTCCCAAAGTGACAATGACACTGCGAGGTCGTGATTCATATACAGCATGACGCCTCCACATATATGGTTGTCCTAAAAGAACATCACATACTTCGAGTGGGGCCACATCACACAATGCCTCATCTTTGAAGGGCTTGATGCCATATGGTAGGCGACATTGGTGACTAACACAGATCCTTCGCCCTTGGCTTAGCCATCCAATGGTGTATGGTTGTGGGTGCGGCGTTATTGGTAGCTCCAATCTCTTGATGACTTCTTCTGAGATCAGGTTCTTCTGGCTGCCGCTGTCCACAACAAAGTGTAGGGGAATTCCCTTCACCCACATCTGTGAGTGGAAAAGGCGCTCCTCTACCTCCGACTCTTCAGGCTCCTCTGGCTGAATCTGTGTGGTGGCAACAACGGCACTGGGTTCTGCATCAATGATCTGCTTCCCTTTTTGCGCGGCTGTAAAATTAGGTTCCGAGTCAGAATCGGAACTGGGATCTGATTCTGAAGCTTTGATCTCAGCCACCAATGACTGTTTTGAGCGACAATCATCAGTGTTGTGCCAGGGGATTTTGTGGAACTCGCACCACTTCCCGGTGTCTTTCTTTGTCTTTTCTTTACCCTTCTTCGCCTGTGGTTGGGACTGGTTGTCCTTTTCCTGCCCCATGTTCTGCGAGCCAGAGTTTCCCTTGCCCCGCTTCTGCGCATGTCCAAAGTCACGCTTGTTCTTTTGCTGAAATTTCTGCTCAATTTTGACAGCATATCGATAGGCGGATCCGAGTGAAGAGATTTCCAGGAAATCCATCTCTGTTCGGATGTACCGATGTAGGCCACTGCGATATTTCAGTACTAGGTGCCGCTCGGAGTCCTTGATACCTAGCTTTGTGCGCAAGGTGTGAAATTTGTTGGTGTACTCCGACACCGTTTGGTCCCTCTCTTGATGCAGAATGGTCCATTTTGTGTACTGGTCATCATAGTTTCCAACAGGGTAATATTGTTCCTTGACGGCATCTACAAAAGAGGCCCAAGTGGGATTGGAATATTCAAACAATCCAGACTCGTCTGATGAGTTTTGCTCACAATAAGTTTCCCACCAATTTTTGACATGGGAGACGGCCTTGAGGAGTGCAAAGACGATCTTTTCCCTGTCGGAAAAATTGTGGACAGAGAAATACCCTTCTAGTAGATTCAACCATTTATCTAGGGCATCGGCATCGATTTGGCCTTCAAATAAAGGGATATCAAAATTAACTTGTACCTTGAAGGGAGTTGTATCTCCGAAATGGCTGCTCGTTGAGGGTGCATTTGCCGCTGTTGGCATGCGTTGAAGGATTTGGGCGAAATTATCCATCATCTCGTTCCTCTGTCGCGCGAGGGCTTCCTCGAGCAACAACTTTATAGGATCTACTGCTCCGTCGTCTCTCTTTTCTTCCGCCATGGGAGGCCGTTTGGGGCGGCGAGAGTGGTCTTCCCCAAGTGAAACTAGTTCGAGACCCACCTCTCTGTATCCTGACCTCGTCGGGGACATGCACCGAGAAACAATCAAAGAGCAGACCGCTCTGATGCCACTGATCCGGATTTATGTGGGAACGAAACAAAAGATAGCATATACAGAATCATATACAAAGATATATTGCAAATAACACAGTGATACAGTAAACACGTATTCTATTAAATAGCGGAAATAGAACCGACTGTAAAATACAATAGCTAGAATGGTTGTAGCTATCTCTGAGAAGAGATGTGGCCGCTATGCTCATTCGTGACAAGATGAATACAAAGAGAGGCCGAAAGGGCCTATTTATCATAAGCATGAGGGAAAGAATCCCAAACATCCAAAAACCTAACCCTAGAAGATGAACCGTCATAAAGTCATGTGGGCCCCGTTTGGGTAAGTTAGTACATCAACTTCCCGGGGTCGTAACTTTTGCATACGATCTCCGTTTGGGGCGCTCGGTAGCCCGTTGGAAAGGTCTATCCGAGATTTACAACTTTCAAATGGGGCCAAATGCGTGCCGGGGGCAACCATTTGCCCCCCCAAACTGCCAAAAAAGGTCGTTTAGGGCCTCAAAATGGCTCCAAAAGTTCAGCACCCGAAAAACTGCTAAAAATAGTAATTTACCAAAATTGCCAGAAGACTGTTTTGAGCCAGTTGGAAGAGGTGGGACGCCACCGATATCCACCTGGATCAATCCTCCCTCCTTAGGAAGCAATGGTCTCCATTGCGTCAAATCCCTTATCATATGTCGATCTGTGTGTCAAGTTGAGCTCTTGGTGCGACATTTGCTGAAGTGGAAAGGTTGCCTTACTTTGACATCTTCAGAGGGTTGTAATTGTTGTTGATGGATGCGCTGGAGCTGTTCAACAGTTTTGGTGATTGTGGTATCCTTGGTATGCACCGATGTGGATGGTTTCTTTTTGGAGGGGCCACTTGAATGCGTGGCCTTGCATTGCGGAGGTACCCGAATAGGCGATGCTGCACTAACTTTGTGTTTTTCTTGTTTCTGCTGAGTAGAAGGATAATCTGCAGAGGTTGTGGATGTCTCCGCGATCTGATGTTCACCTTTAGTGGCAATTGCGAATAGGGAAAATTTCCCGGTGTGGGAGATTATCTTCCTTCCCTGCTCATTTGGGGTAGGTGCAACTATCTCTGGTATCCGATAGAGTTGTCCTCCCAAAGTGACAATGACACTGCGAGGTCGTGATTCATATACAGCATGACGCCTCCACATATATGG
Organism: Larix kaempferi; assembly: GCA_027924585.1. NCBI lineage: Eukaryota > Viridiplantae > Streptophyta > Pinopsida > Pinales > Pinaceae > Larix > Larix kaempferi. The sequence continues at coordinate 74,771,165 of BSBM01000001.1, forward strand.
TTGTCCTAAAAGAACATCACATACTTCGAGTGGGGCCACATCACACAATGCCTCATCTTTGAAGGGCTTGATGCCATATGGTAGGCGACATTGGTGACTAACACGGATCCTTCGCCCTTGGCTTAGCCATCCAATGGTGTATGGTTGTGGGTGCGGCGTTATTGGTAGCTCCAATCTCTTGATGACTTCTTCTGAGATCAGGTTCTTCTGGCTGCCGCTGTCCACAACAAAGTGTAGGGGAATTCCCTTCACCCACATCTGTGAGTGGAAAAGGCGCTCCTCTACCTCCGACTCTTCAGGCTCCTCTGGCTGAATCTATGTGGTGGAAACAACGGCACTGGGTTCTGCATCAATGATCTGCTTCCCTTTTTGCGCGGCTGTAAAATTAGGTTCCGAGTCAGAATCGGAACTGGGATCTGATTCTGAAGCTTTGATCTCAGCCACCAATGACTGTTTTGAGCGACAATCATCAGTGTTGTGCCAGGGGATTTTGTGGAACTCGCACCACTTCCCGGTGTCTTTCTTTGTCTTTTCTTTACCCTTCTTCGCCTGTGGTTGGGACTGGTTGTCCTTTTCCTGCCCCATGTTCTGCGAGCCAGAGTTTCCCTTGCCCCGCTTCTGCACAGGTCCAAAGTCACGCTTGTTCTTTTGCTAAAATTTCTGCTCAATTTTGACAGCATATCGATAGGCGGATCCGAGTGAAGAGATTTCCAGGAAATCCATCTCTGTTCGGATGTACCGGTGTAGGCCACTGCGATATTTCAGTACTAGGTGCCGCTCGTAGTCCCTGATACCTAGCTTTTTGCGCAAGGTGTGAAATTTGTTGGTGTACTCCGACACCGTTTGGTCCCTCTCTTGATGCAGAATGGTCCATTTTGTGTACTGGTCATCATAGTTTCCAACAGGGTAATATTGTTCCTTGACGGCATCTACAAAAGAGGCCCAAGTGGGATTGGAATATTCAAACAATCCAGACTCGTCTGATGAGTTTTTCTCACAATAAGTTTCCCACCAATTTTTGACATGGGGGACGGCCTTGAGGAGTGCAAAGACGATCTTTTCCCTGTCGGAAAAATTGTGGACAGAGAAATACCCTTCTAGTAGATTCAACCATTTATCTAGGGCATCGGCATCGATTTGGCCTTCAAATAAAGGGATATCAAAATTAACTTGTACCTTGAAGGGAGTTGTATCTCCGAAATGGCTGCTCATTGAGGGTGCATTTGCCGCTGTTGGCATGCGTTGAAGGATTTGGGCGAAATTATCCATCATCTCGTTCCTCTGTCGCGCGAGGGCTTCCTCGAGCAACAACTTTATAGGATATACTGCTCCGTCGTCTCTCTTTTCTTCCTCCATGGGAGGCCGTTTGGGGCGGCGAGAGTGGTCTTCCCCAAGTGAAACTAGTTCGAGACCCAACTCTCTGTATCCTGACCTCGCCGGGGGACATGCACCGAGAAACAATCAAAGAGCAGACCGCTCTGATACCACTGATCCGGATTTATGTGGGAACGAAACAAAAGATAGCATATACAGAATCATATACAAAGATATATTGCAAATAACACAGTGATACAGTAAACACGTATTCTATTAAATAGCGGAAATAGAACCGACTGTAAAATACAATAGCTAGAATGGTTGTAGCTATCTCTGAGAAGAGATGTGGCCGCTATGCTCATTCGTGCCAAGACGAATACAAAGAGAGGCCGAAAGGGCCTATTTATCATAAGCATGAGGGAAAGAATCCCAAACATCCAAAAACCTAACCCTAGAAGATGAACCGTCATAAAGTCATGTGGGCCCCATTTGGGTAAGTTAGTACATCAACTTCCCGGGGTCGTAACTTTTGCATACGATCTCCGTTTGGGGCGCTCGGTAGCCCGTTGGAAAGGTCTATCCGAGATTTACAACTTTCGAGTGGGGCCAAATGCATGCCGGGGGAAATTATTTGGCCCCACAAACTACCAAAAAAGGTCGTTTAGGGCCTCAAAATGGCTCCGGAAGTTCACCACCCGAAAAACTGCTAAAAATAGTAATTTACCAAAATTGCCAGAAGACTGTTTTGAGCCAGTTGGAAGAGGTGGGCCGCCACCGATATCCACCTGGATCAATCCTCCCTCCTTAGGAAGCAATGGTCTCCATTGCGTCAAATCCCTTATCATATGTCGATCTATGTGTCGAGTTGAACTCTTGGTGCGACATTTGCTGAAGTGGAAAGGTTGCCTTACTTTGACATCTTCAGAGGGTTGTAATTGTTGTTGATGGATGCACTGGAGCTGTTCAACAGTTTTGGTGATTGTGGTATCCTTGGTATGCACCGATGTGGATGGTTTCTTTTTGGAGGGGCCACTTGAATGCGTGGCCTTGCATTGCGGAGGTACCCGAATAGGCGATGCTGCACTAACTTTGTGTTTTTCTTGTTTCTGCTGAGTAGAAGGATAATCTGCAGAGGTTGTGGATGTCTCCGCGATCTGATGTTCACCTTTAGTGGCAATTGCGAATAGGGAAAATTTCCCGGTGTGGGAGATTATCTTCCTTCCCTGCTCGTTTGGGGTAGGTGCAACTATCTCTGGTATCCGATAGAGTTGTCCTCCCAAAGTGACAATGACACTGCGAGGTCGTGATTCATATACAGCATGACGCCTCCACATATATGGTTGTCCTAAAAGAACATCACATACTTCGAGTGGTGCCACATCACACAATGCCTCATCTTTGAAGGGCTTGATGCCATATGGTAGGCGACATTGGTGACTAACACGGATCCTTCGCCCTTGGCTTAGCCATCCAATGGTGTATGGTTGTGGGTGCGGCGTTATTGGTAGCTCCAATCTCTTGATGACTTCTTCTGAGATCAGGTTCTTCTGGCTGCCGCTGTCCACAACAAAGTGTAGGGGAATTCCCTTCACCCACATCTGTGAGTGGAAAAGGCGCTCCTCTACCTCCGACTCTTCAGGCTCCTCTGGCTGAATCTGTGTGGTGGCAACAACGACACTGGGTTCTGCATCAATGATCTGCTTCCCTTTTTGCGCGGCTGTAAAATTAGGTTCCGAGTCAGAATCGGAACTGGGATCTGATTCTGAAGCTTTGATCTCAGCCACCAATGACTGTTTTGAGCGACAATCATCAGTGTTGTGCCAGGGGCTTTTGTGGAACTCGCACCACTTCCCGGTGTCTTTCTTTGTCTTTTCTTTACCCTTCTTCGCATGTGGTTGGGACTGGTTGTCCTTTTCCTGCCCCATGTTCTGCGAGCCAGAGTTTCCCTTGCCCCGCTTCTGCGCAGGTCCAAAGTCACGCTTGTTCTTTTGCTGAAATTTCTGCTCAATTTTGACAGCATATCGATAGGCGGATCCGAGTGAAGAGATTTCCAGGAAATCCATCTCTGTTCGGATGTACCGGTGTAGGCCACTGCGATATTTCAGTACTAGGTGCCGCTCGGAGTCCTTGATACCTAGCTTTGTGCGCAAGGTGTGAAATTTGTTGGTGTACTCCGACACCGTTTGGTCCCTCTCTTGATGCAGAATGGTCCATTTTGTGTACTGGTCATCATAGTTTCCAACAGGGTAATATTGTTCCTTGACGGCATCTACAAAAGAGGCCCAAGTGGGATTGGAATATTCAAACAATCCAGACTCGTCTGATGAGTTTTGCTCACAATAAGTTTCCCACCAATTTTTGACATGGGGGACGGCCTTGAGGAGTGCAAAGACGATCTTTTCCCTGTCGGAAAAAATTGTGGACAGAGAAATACCCTTCTAGTAGATTCAACCATTTATCTAGGGCATCGGCATCGATTTGGCCTTCAAATAAAGGGATATCAAAATTAACTTGTACCTTGAAGGGAGTTGTATCTCCGAAATGGCTGCTCGTTGAGGGTGCATTTGCCACTGTTGGCATGCGTTGAAGGATTTGGGCGAAATTATCCATCATCTCGTTCCTCTGTCGCGCGAGGGATTCCTCGAGCAACAACTTTATAGGATCTACTGCTCCGTCATCTCTCTTTTCTTCCGCCATGGGAGGCCGTTTGGGGCGGCGAGAGTGGTCTTCCCCAAGTGAAACTAGTTCGAGACCCAACTCTCTGTATCCTGACCTTGCCGGGGACATGCACCGAGAAACAATCAAAGAGCAGACCGCTCTGATACCACTGATCCGGATTTATGTGGGAACGAAACAAAAGATAGCATATACAGAATCATATACAAAGATATATTGCAAATAACACAGTGATACAGTAAACACGTATTCTATTAAATAGCGGAAATAGAACCGACTGTAAAATACAATAGCTAGAATGGTTGTAGCTATCTCTGAGAAGAGATGTGGCCGCTATGCTCATTCATGCCAAGATGAATACAAAGAGAGGCCGAAAGGGCCTATTTATCATAAGCATGAGGGAAAGAATCCCAAACATCCAAAAACCTAACCCTAGAAGATGAACCGTCATAAAGTCATGTGGGCCCCGTTTGGGTAAGTTAGTACATCAACTTCCCGGGGTCGTAACTTTTGCATACGATCTCCGTTTGGGGCGCTCGGTAGCCCGTTGGAAAGGTCTAGCCGAGATTTACAACTTTCGACTGGGGCCAAATGTATGCCGGGGCAACCATTTGGCCCCCCAAACTGCCAAAAAAAGGTCGTTTAGGGCCTCAAAATGGCTCCGGAAGTTCAGCACCCGAAAAACTGCTAAAAATAGTAATTTACCAAAATTGCCAGAAGACTGTTTTGAGCCAGTTGGAAGAGGTGGGCCGCCACCGATATCCACCTGGATCAAAGATTCCCATCCAAGTTGGTTGATGGAGAGGCCATTCATTCCTCTCAACAGAGATTCAAGGATATTTTTTTATGAAGGTTCAAACCCCAACTGAGTTCAAGTTAATCTTCTCTCATTCTTCTATATGTTTATGCTACTATCTTTCTCTCAATGTCATGTAAATGTGCAAGGGTGCACTTGCTGTTGCATGTAGTTAGTGGATGATTGTTATTTAGAATTCATGGACATATTGGCTGCTACATATCTCTGTAATAATCATATCATGTGATCCAAAACTCGAAACACTATGTATTTCAACTGATATTGACAATCAAGAAAGAGATTCAAGCCATTTTCCCCATAGCCTTTGCATAGTGATTTTGGAATGATGTTGTACCTATTTTATATCAGATTTTTCTGAGTTATTTATCATGTTATGAGATGAATATGAAGTTACTTTGATGACCCAAATCATGTGTGCATACCTCTGAAGTGTTACTATGGTTTATGAAGAAATCCGAGACTCCTTGCCCACCAATTTCACCTAAAATACTAGACTCTAGAAGCTCTTGTTCATCAGGATGCCTATTCGAACCTAAAACCAAATATAATGTTGCACATATATTGTTCCTAATGTCATCTAACATATACAAGTCTCATACCAAGAATTGGTGAATTCCGTACATTGTTTGGAAGAGAATCTAATGGCAGACCTAGGGGGGATTCCCACTTCTCAATTTAACTAGTCTTGTTCCGAAACTTATTCCCATGAAATTTGAAGACCATGGATGGGTATATCATTTGTTTGGATGTTTGATAGGTGTTTTAATATGTCCTATTCCCCATCAATACCTTCCTCCGCAAATTCTAAATAATTTGTAGGTGTTTGGAACTAGTTGTAAACAAAACCTCTAGAGTCAAAACAAGGTGAACCCAAGGACTTTCCTTTGAAGGGATATAATAGTGGCATCAGATCATGGTCCTTGAACCTAATTTGGGTGACCATTTATGAGGTCAATAATTCATCCCCCTCCCTTATAAACCAAAACTTAAAGTACCTTTGGTGAAGAGGAAGAAGCAGGAGAAGAGGTGCATTCTGTTGAAACTATGACTAAGGATGAGAAAGGAACCTCAAAGATGGAGGAAAAAGAGGAGTTTAGGAAATTCATGAAACCATTTTTTGAGAACATGAAAAGTTAGATAATGAAAGGGTTCGAATTGATGGCTAGTCATATTGGAAACGAATTGGAATTAGGAGGCAGTAGTAGTTCTCATTTTGAGGAAAAGAAGGCATTTGGTGAAAAACATTTCACAAAGACAAGGCTTCACAACCGACCCAATGAATTCCAGATATCAACAAGAGCTACCACACCCAAGTTTCTTGATCCCAAAGATGATCCAAAACTCCAATGTGGAATGCATGAAGTTATAGCAAAATGGGAGCAGTTGAGTGAAGCTTGTAGGAAGACCTCACCATTTGATCAATTATTTACTGTCTCAAACAAGATCAAAATGAGAGGAGGTAACAAAACTCCTTTTCAAAATAAAGAATTGAATTATTCCATTGGTAAAATGCCCCTTCCCACATTTGATGGCTCATCCCAAAGTTTTGAAACACTTGGGTACAAAAGTTAGATGTATATTTCCAACTGAATCCAATGGTTGAAGAGGATGCTCTAAAAATGGCTATTCTGCATCTTGAGGGAGAAGCAAATGATTGGTGGTTCAATGGACTTAAAACCTTGGAGCCTTATCAAGTCACATCATATGAAGAGTTTGTTAACATGTTATTATAAAGATTTGAGCAAAAAGACCCTGAAATGACTTTCAAGGAACTAGCACAATTGAAGCAAACTGGAATCCCTGAGGAGTACGTGTTGGAATTCCTAAAAATATCAGTTATGGTGGATGATGTATCTATGGTTCGATTGGTATTTCTCTTTACTGAAGGATTGGCTGAACCTTTGAAAGGTTTAGTTAAAGCTCACAAACCTACTTCATTAAAAGATGACATGAACTTTCCAAGAGATCTACAAAATGTGCTACCCAAGAAAAAGTATCCTCCCAAGCCCAATTTCCCTTCCAATTTCATATTTGACAAGAAACCATGGAAAAAAGATTCATTTTGGAAGGACAAGAAAGAGGGACCAAGCAAGGAAGAACTCAAAAGAAAGAAACTATGTTAAACATGCTTTCAACCATGGGTACCAAGGCATAAATGTGCTAAGGGGAAAGCATAGTTCATTGAAGTATTTTATGATGATGAAGGGGACACGGAGGAAGAAAAAATTTCATCCCAAGAAGAGGGATATGACACCACAGAATAAGATCATCCATCACCCGAAAAAGGGAGAATGACAGTGCTTTCAGGAGTGCCTCGTTTTCACACCATTCGATGCAAGGTAGTGGTACAAGGGAAAAGAGTTTCGGTATTGGTATATGGAGGATCAACTCATGAATTCATTGATGCATCCTTGGTGGAGAGGAGAAAGATACCTACTGAATCATTCCAAGGGTTCACAGTCATCATTCCAAGTAACAATTCTATGGAATGCAACACATAGATTCCAAAGCTACAACTAACCATAGGAAATTACACATTTTCTGATAGCTTCTATGTGGTGGATGTTTACGATACAAATGTGGTATTGGGAGTACAATTGTTGTACTCTATAGGATAACATACAATGAACTACCAAATACCTAAAATGAATTTCAAAGATTCAGAAGGAAAACAAAGGTTAGTGAGAGGAATGCACACCTATCCTAACCAAGTGGTGTCTTCCCACAATATGAGGTCCATATTGATACATGGGGACATTGAATGGGCTGATGAATGTTTCATCACTTCCCCCAAGCCAAACATAAATATTGCAGAACATCCAAGGGAGATAAGGGAACTACTACAAAAGTATGAAAGGGTTTTTAGAGACCTTACTCCTGGAAGGACACCTGATAGAGGAGTTGGGCATACCATTATCTTGGAGGTGGGTGCTTGTAGCAACCGTATCCGGTTGGACTATTAATAGTCGAATCCGACTTTCATATTGAATAATAAATAAGAATAATATATTTGATGATGAATATAAGATTACAATAAGATTGCTTTTATAAGGCTTTGAGGAAGCATAGTGAAGGGTTATGCCCTTTCACTAGTAACCTAATAGTCTATTAATTTATTGATAATAATATTAATTAAATATTCACAGCATTGCCTTCCCCTTAGGAAAGCTTTGTCCTCAAAGCTTGAGTATTTTCCTAATGTCGTCTTTTATTCTGGCTCTATGTCGCACTGATGACTTGAGAGGTGCGATTTTGATTACGATCATCGCCTCATTTTGATTATTATGTCTTGGTATTTGCAATAAGTACAAACTTGGTGAAGTTTTGTTTACACTATTTCTACTTGGGTGATTGCTTCTTTTAACTATGTTTGTCGTCAATTGAACATGCTCAACATACATTACGACCTTAATTATTTTTGTGTTGTTATCCCTAATACATTTTGTGTCAGTTCCCTTGAATGAGCTCCTTGTGCTTATAATGCTCATAAGAACACCGGTCTTATCTTATGTCTGATAGATATTATAGTTGCTTCCCTTGATGTTCTTTATAGCTGTCTTTGTGATGATATTTGTCCTTCGTGTGTTTTTGATTGTGACATACTGGCCTACTCTATCTTCCCTTTTTCATCAACTTGGGTGGCTTCTTCTACGTGATTTTCACCTCCATCTACATTTACTTTAAATGTTTCGTCCATAGTTTTCTTTATTTCATCTATGTCTTTAAGGATTTCCTCAAGGAGATCTATGAATTCGTCACTCTTACTATAAGATGCCATGGACGTTTGTAGAGCGCTATTTTGGCCTTTTAAGGTGAAATTTTGAATAATAATATATTAATTAATTAATATTAATATTAATATTTTGATTTTTTCATAAACTATATAATATTTTGTATATAGTTTTTTTTTAAACAAATATTAAATATAATATTTGATTTTTTTTTATAATAAAATATATTATATTACAATATATTTGAATTAATATAATATTTTATATTATATTATAATATCTTGTTTGTTTTTTTGTTTATCTTTTTTTGCAGGTCGTGGAGGCGGAGGCCGGGCGACAGCGTGGAGGTTGGCAGATGTTGGGGTGAGCGCAGGAGGGAGGGGAAGCCGACGGTGGAAGGAAGGCGAGGAGTTGTAGGGTTGGGAGCAGCGTGAGCGAGAAACTGGGAGGATGGGGGAGGGTGCGCAGACAGGAGAGCGCGAGGGCGGGGAGAGGCATGGAGGAAGGAGGCGGGCTGAGGTGGAAGGATTTTTGGCGTGTAGTGGGTGAAGGGATGCGACGAATGGGTAGATGGCGGGGATTTTGTTGGGCGTGGAGGAGTCGTGGAGTGGGACGACTGTGGGGGGGGGCATGGATGGAAGTGCAGTAGGTAGAATGGAGCGAGTGATGTAGCAGAATGGAGGAATGAGCCGAGTCCGAGCTCACTTGATGGAGGAGCGAGTCCCCTCTGAGTGTGAGCCGAATCCGAGCTCATATGGAGAAGCGTTCCACTCTGATACCAAATGCAGCAACCGTATCCGGTTGGACTGTTAATAGTCAAATCCGACTTTCATATTGAATAATAAATAAGAATAATATATTTGATGATGAATATAAGATTACAATAATATTTCCTTTATAATGCTTTGAGGAAGCATAGTGAAGGGTTATTCCCTTTCACTAGTAACCTAATAATCTATTAATTTATAGATAATAATATTAATTAAATATTCACAGCAGTGCTTTGCCTATACAAATAACCCCATGTAGACACCCAAAAAGGTTCAGAGATTAGATTGAGAAGGCTATTCAAGAGATTTTGGAATTGGGGCTCATTAGACCAAGCTCAAGTCCCTATACTTCTTTAGTTGCGTTGGTGAAGAAAAAGGATGGACCCTTAAGGATGTGCATTGATTTTAGAGATTTAAACAAGAAGGAAATAAAGAATATATGAGCTCATGGATGATCTATTTGGAGCAAATTTCTTTTCCAAAATTGATCTTAGATCTGGTTACTATCAGATTCAAATGAAGGAGGAGGATGTGCAGAAAACTTCTTCCAGATGTCACTATGGTCATTTCGAATTTCTTGTCAAGCCTTTTGGTTTGACAATTGCTCCAATAAGATTCCAATCATGCATGAAAACAATCTTTTGCAAACAAATTCGTATGTTTTTTTTGGTTTTCTTTGATGATATTTTAATTTACAATAAGACATGGGAGGAACATTTGCACCATTTAGAAGTCGTATTGAAAATATTGCATGAACAATCTTTGTTTGCTAAGTTGTTCAAGTGTGAGTTTGGGTTGACATAAATTTTGTATATTGGGCATATCATTGGGCAAGATGGGGTCAAGGTGCACTTCGAGAAAATAAAATCTATTCTTGAATGACCATCACCCAAGAGCATCACTGAATTGAGAGGCTTTATTGGGATATGCACTTACTATAGGAAGTTTGTGAAGGGGTTTTCCAAACTAACTGCTCCCCTTACTGATTTGAACAAGAAGGATGCTTTCACATGGGATGAAGAGGCTGAAAAGACTTTCCAAAGAATGAAAGAGGTAATGAGTAGTTTTTCAGTACTTTCATTACCATATTTCTCTAAACCATTTGTTTTGGAATGTGATGCATCAGGGGAAGGCATAGGGGCAGTCCTAAAGCAAAATCAACACCCCATAGCTTTTGAGAGCTGAAAATTGCAGCCACATGAGAGGCTCTACTCCATATATGACAAAGAAATGTTAGCCATCATGCATTCCTTGGCCAAGTTTAGAAAATATTTGGTGGGGAACAAGTTTGTGGTCAAAACTGATCATAACAATTTAAAGCATTTCCTTACACAAAAAGATCTCAATGAAAGGAAACAGAAATGGGTAAGTAAGGTTCAATCTTTTGATTTTGACATTGAATATGTAAAAGGGAAGAACAATATTGTAGCAGATGCATTGTCTAGGAGACCTTCATTTTCCCTTATGAACATTTTAAAAGATTGGAAAGATGTGTTAATAATAGAGTATGCCAAAGATATATTTGTTTGTGGCTTGTTAGATGGGGTCAAAGGAGATGATAGATATAATATATTGAATGTCCTAATCTACTATAAAGACCGAATATACTTAGTTCATGGTTCAAACTTAAAGCACAAGATCTTGAAGGAAGCTCGTGATTCTCCTTTACCAGGCCATCTTGGTTTCTTTAAAACATATAGGAAATTAAGACAAAGGTTCTCTTGGAAAGGGTTGAAGGAATATGTTTTAAAGTATGTGAATGAATGCAAGATATGTCAACGAAACAAGTTGAAAACACCCATCCTCCTGGTCTCTTACAACCATTTCCTATTCTAGAACAAAAATGGGAAAGCATCTCCATGGATTTCATCACAGGTTTTCCCAAGGATTTTGGTAAGGATTGTATTTATGTTGTGGTGGATAGAATCACCAAATTTGATCATTTATTTTCTATTACGTCATCTTTTACTGCTGCACAGTAGCTGAGCTATTCTTTAGAGATATTTTCAGATTGCATGGACTTCCCAAAAACATTGTAAGTGATAGGGATAGCATATTTATGAGTGCTTTTTGGAAATAACTCTTCAAGTTGGTGGGAACTCAATTGAATCCTAGAACAAGCTATCATCCTCAAACCGATGGCCAAATAGAAAGGGTGAACCAATGGTTGGAAGGGTACTTGAGAAACTATGTTGGTGAGTAGCAAAAAGCATGGGTTAAATAGATACATTTGGGTGAGTTTTGCTACAATACTACTTTCCATATGTCCATTGGCATGTATCCTTTCAAAGCACTTTATGGTTATGAAGTAGTCACCTTTTTTTATCACATTTTTGGTGATAGTAGAGCTCCAAAATATAAATATTGGGTTGAGGAAATTCAAGATATTTTGAAGCTCTTAAAAGACAATTTGCAGGTTGCCCAAAATCAACAAAAACAGAATGTGGATCAACATAGGAAGGAATGAACTTTTCAAGTGAATGATTTGGTTTATTTGAGGATGCGGCCATATAAGAAAACCACCTTAAAAAGGAAAGGATCCGAAAATCTTAAGCCAAAGTTTTATGTTCCATAAAAGATCATTAGAAAGGTTGGGGAGGTAGCTTATGAGATAGAAGATCCGAAAGGTAGAAAAATACACAATGTATTTCATGTTTCATGCCTTAAGAAGGCTATTGGTCAACAAATTTATATTTCAGAAACACTCCCTCCATTGTATGATGAATGACAACTCATACTCATTCCAGAAAAAGAAAAAAAAAAATGGAAACAAGAGAAAGAAAATTGAGGAGCAGAACCATAAGAGAATATTTGGTACAATGGAAAGATTTTCCAAGTGAGGATGCCACATGGGAAGAGGAACAAATTTTTCAGCATCCCAATTTGGAATTGCTTGAGGGAAATCAATGTTGGGTGGGGAGGACTGTAATGTCCCCATCCAAATAAATCACATGAAGGGAAAATTCCACCAATGTACTAGTTCCCTAGGTTGGGGTCGAAATATTTAGACTTGGAATAAGAGAGCTATAAGACCCCAAATGGACATTAGATTTACAAATATATTAAAAAGGGGATAAATAAATATTAATAATAAGAAAATAAGGTGTCAATTGGTCATGAGGGCGCATAGGTGGTGTGGGACCCACACAAGGAAAGATTCTCCATGCCACATGGCATCCTATCCTCACCCATTCAAATCCAAGGAGGAGTCTAACGTTCTTGGGGGAGTTGGAGAAGCATTAAACATGGAATGACTCAATGAGGGTCGAATTAGATTGGAATAGTAACTCACATGGAAGAGGAAGAGGCATCTTAAAAGTATTGTGACACTTGGAGTTAGATTCCCTAGCTTCTATGACAATAATGATGAAGATTATATGACACTTATGACAAAGATCAGACCTGATTGATGACATCTGGCCTATATTACATGTTAGGGATAAAAATAGCCTCCAAGAGGGCGCACAAGGGAGTTATGGCATCCAATATTCCCCCCATTCGAATTGATGGAAGAGGGAGACTAGGAAATGTTGGACAAGTGGCACTCATGGGAATCTCTCCCTCATTCGAGTTGGGATGAATCTATTGGAGGGAATTCGAGTCAAAGAGTCCTTGGGAGGTTAATAAAATACAAGAATAAATAAGGAGACCATATTTTGATCATTTTCTCATTTGGAAAATTTTGGAGAGCTTAGCTTGTCCTTGCACGGTGAATGTTCATCCTCCCTGCCTTAGAACCAATTTTGAGGGTGCAAGATTCCCGTCCAAGTTGTTTGATGGGGAGGAAATTCATACCTCTCAACATATATTCATGGATATGTTTTGATGTAGGTTCAAACCCCAACTTAGTTTGAGTTCATCTTCTCTCACTCTTCTCTATGCTTATTCTACTATCTTTCTCTCAATGTCATGCAAATGTGCAAGGGCACACTTTTTGTTGCATATAGTTAGTGGAGGATTGTTATTTCGACTTCATGGAAATTTTGGATGCTACATATCTCTGTAATAATAATATCATATGAGCCACAGATCAAAACACTATGTATTTCAAGTGATATTTACAATCAAGAAAGAGATTTGAGCCATTTTCCCCATAGCATTTGCATAGTGATTTTGGAATGATTTTGTACATGTTTTATATCAGAGTTTGCTGAGTTATTTATCATGTTATGAGATGCATATGAAGTTACCTTTATGGCCCAAATGATGTGTGCATACCTCTGAAGTGTTACTATGGTTTATGAAGAAATTCGAGACTCCTTGCCCACCAATTTCACCTCAAATACTAGACTCTAGAAGCTGTTGTTCATTAGGATGACTATTCAACCCTAAAAAAAAAAATCTAATGTTGCAAATATATTTTTACTAATGTCCTCTAATAGATCCCAAGTCTCATACAAAGAATTAGTGAAGGCCGTACAATGTTTGGAAGAGCATCTAATGGTATACCTAGGGGGGATTTCCACTTCTCAATTTAACTAGTCTTGTTCTGAAATTTCTTCCCATGCAATTTTCAGACCATGGATGGGTATAGCAGTTTTTTGGATGTTTCATAGGTGTTTTAATATTTCCTAGGCCCCATCAATACCTTCCTCCTCAAATTCGAAAGAATTTGGAGGTGTTTGGAACCAGTTGTAAACAAAACCCCTCGAGTCAAAACAAGGTGAACCCAAGGCATTTCCTTTGAAGGGATATTACATATTCAAAATACATAAATCACATTTTAAAACTTACCTATGGTATTTGAATACATACATTATTGCATCCTTTTACTTCATGAGACTTATCATATCCTAAGTAAATATGTGCACTATTTACTATTTCACGAAGATGATTAAACCAATCTATGTTACACACCATATGAAGTATGGTCACACATAAATAAACTATGTGTCTCACTTGATTCTTTATGTAGATAACTTGTAGCTAATGAATGGATAACTTTTAGATCATGCACGAATAAAAAACTTTGTGGCACAACAAGTAAGAAATAACTTATTATTTATTTGTGACACTGAGCTTTGCATATAAATGTTACTAACCACAAATTAAGTAACTATACTATGATATTTATATTGAATTGTAAAATTCTTACCATAGGTGTTTGTCCTAGGTCTGTTAGCTATCTTCCCTAGGCCTATTTTTCTATCTTAGACATTTTTATCCCTTGTTATTTTTCTTATTTTCCTAAATTTGGGATGCTTTGATTTTATTTCAAAATATTTGTGCATTTACAAATATATTAGTTTAAGACTTAAGCTCCTATAGACTAATAAATGTCTTTTTATGTCACAAAATGCAATTTTAAGGTTTAATGTCTTTCAATATCCTATGTTTTAACACAAGATGGTAGCGCATCTCATCATTCATGTACATCACATCATCCCAACGAGTCGACGAGAATGCATAACTTTTCGTGCAGTTGGAGAAAATAAGGGAGATCGAGTTGTTTGAGAAAGGGAGTTAAGTTCTAGTGTGATGCCTGATGGTCTATATAAAGTGAAGATAATCGACTACCAGGGGGGTTGATCTCAGCAGAATAGAGAGGACTTTGTAATTCTCAATTCTATTTCTGCTTGTAAATCTTTATATTTGCAGATAGAAGGAGAGATTCTGCCAGAAGTGATTTCTGGTTATGTAAAGAGATCTGTGTTCTTTAATCCAGAAATATTTGCAACCAGAGATTAGAGATTGCTGCTATTACTGTTCCAAGACTCTTTCAACAATTTTAGTGAGATTGTACTTTGTTGATGTTCTTTACTTATTTGTTGGCTAGAATGTTTTTTAACACATTTTCTTCATACATTCTTGCACTTAAAATCTTATGTTTATTTGCTTAGAATGACTAATCTCATTGTGTTTGAATGTTTGGGACAGTTACAGATATATGATGTAATAAGCAACATGTAAATCAGTAATTAATTTGTTAATTATTTGGTTTTGAATATGTTGATGTGCTTTAAAAATTATATTTTATTTGAATTTCTTTAAATAAACTATAATTAAATCATACTCTTTATGCATTAGAAATTATTCTTCTAAACTTGCTCCTGATCAGGATAGTTAGGATAGGTAATTTTAGAAATAGATTAATTAGAAGTTTTATTTAGATTTTATTTCGTAGTTAAAACTTACAGGACTTTTTAGGAGCTACTAAATTGTTGTTTACAGTTTAGCAGCTACTAAATTTCCTGTTTTCAACTATTTTAAATTTTGCATCTTAGGGTTTTAATTACATGTTTAGGAATTTAGACAACCAGATTGAGAGACTCCCTTTCTGGGGAGCAAATCATAAAGGCAGCAGGGCCTTTATTCCTGCGAGAGTTAGCTATTTCAAACACATCGGAAGCTGCTGTAAGCGATTTGTGTGGGCTATCTCTCCTTCGTTGGCCCCGGTCATAAAATCGGGCCAACAAGTCCTTAAAATATGAGGTGCTTGAACACTGCTACCCTATAGTCTAGATAGAAGACTTTAGGATAAACATATTTTTCACCTGTTTTAATAATGGAAAGCAACTGTGGCTCCGAAAAAAGTTGGGACTAGGGAAAACCTTTCATCTCCTCTACATCCAGGAGTCCCAGACCCCAAAAAGATATTGATGGATGCTAGGAAACAATTGAGTTCTACTGCATCAATTAGATTTTTGTATCCTTCATCGTTGGAAATACCAAATCCTTCACAGTTTGTTTATCCTTCTGCTGATCCACAAGCTGAAAAGAGTGAAGAGGAACAAGACTTGCATTTTCTTGTTACTCAGATTGATAATTTCCAGGTCTTCACAAATCCTTTATTATCTGAAGAAGAAGTCAAAGCTAAGTCCCAATTTTCACCTTACATTCCTCTTACAAGTAGAATCCCACTTCATCAATTCAAGTTCAGGAATTTTCCTCCTTCATCAAACCAATCTAGTTCAAGACAAACAAATACAGGTCCCTCTAGCTCAAAAATGGCTACTCAACCTCTTGACTATATGGACCATATAGTAGCTTCTAGGTATGCCCCATTGGTTATGCCTTAATCACTACATGCTCTATCTGGGGGAGACTATCAGAAGTATCTCCCTAGATTCAACGGTCAAGGAGAAGTAACATCAGAATAGCATTGGAATGCTTTCTTTAGCTATGTTGATAATCTAAATATTGAAGCCCGGGATGGGATGAGAATGTTCATCCAAAGCTTAGACGAAGAAGTTAGGAAATGGTTCAAAGAATTGCCTGCAGGATCAATAGATGGCATAGAAGCATTAGAGGAAGTATTCATGAAACAATGAGGGGATACAAAATATCTTCTTTATTACATCACTGAGTTTAGGTTTCTGAAAAGAAAGAAGGATGAACCAGTGGTTGACTTCTCAAAAAGGCTTAGTAAAATGTATAGCAAAATACCAACAGAAATTAAGCCTTAAGAGACCTTTGCTAAACTTACCTATGCAAAATCATTTGATTCTAAGTTTTCTTTACTTCTAAGAGAAAGAAATCTAGTAACTTTACTTAATATGCAAGAAGCTGCATTAGAGGTAGAATCAAACATGTTGGCATCAAGTAAGCTTGAAGAACAATCAAAATATTTTGACCAAGATAAAAAGGGAAAGCAAGAGATGCCATTATCTTCTATGGGTAAGTCATCAGACAAAGTGGATGAAATGAGAAAGTTAATAAAAAATTTATCTGCAAAAGTCAATAGATTAGAAATGGAGAATAAAAATCTAAGTACACCTTTGCAAGAAGGAAACCCTAATCAGTTTAGACGACCTTTTGTGCCAAGATTTGTGCCTAGGGAAAGGAGGAATAATGACATGAAAAGAGAGAGAAATAATAACGAAGACCAAAGAGTTCATCCCCCTTTCCAGAACAATTTGTTGAATGAAGAAGGGGAAATTGAGGAGTTGGAATATGAAGAGTTGGATCAGAATATTAATTATCTTGAAGAGGAGTCATATGAAAATTTTCTTACTAAAGATTAGTATCAAAATTCTGAAATTGTTGATGGTTCTTATACTTCTCTAGCTGATATCTATTAGACAGATCCAAAAAAGTCTTATAATCTGAGGTCTGGTGTTAAACAAATTGCTCAAATCCCCAAAAAGAAAGTGATTGATCCTAATAAGCAGTGTCCTAATCCATCATCAGAAAAGAAGCAGAATCACAGGATTGATAAAGCTAAGATCACAAAATTGGAAGAAGTTAATAAAATTGATCAAGGTTACAACTTTGAAAATGAATTGAGTAAAGTGAAGATTCCTGTTCCTTTGACAGAACTTATGAAAATTTCGTCATTTAGAGACCCTACCTACAGGATGCTGAAAACACAAGTTAATGAAATCAATTCTGATGTTATAAATTTACATGCTGAGCATCCTACCATTTTTTTTTGTTCTTCCTCACCTGACAAGGTTGAAAAGAAATTAGATTTCCCTCCTCCTTTCTATATTACCCTAACAGTTCATGAGCAATTACTACATAATTGTTTATTGGACTTTGGAGCTTCTCACAACCTGATGCCTAAAACTGTCATGGAAGCCCTTGGTTTGAGCATTACTAGACCTTATCATGATTTATTTGCTTTTGACTCAAGAGAAATTCAGTGTTTAGGGGTGATAAAATACCTTGTTGTTAATTTGACACAATTACCTATGAAGAGTATCATGATGGATGTGGTTGTTTCCGATATTGCACCTAAGTTTGGTATGTTACTTTCGAGATCCTAGGAAAAAAGAGTGGGAGCCACTTTATATATGAATTTATCTTATGCTACCATTCCAATCTTTGGAGGAGAGCAAAGGAGGCTATACAGAGAAGTGCAGTTAGCTTACTTAGTAAGTGACAACAATAATCCAATAAATCATCCAGTCTATGTTGTGGAAGAAGAATTGGGATCATGTATGTTGCATTTAAACAATGAAGAAACATATGGTGTTCTGAAAGTTGAAAAGGAAGAATCAGTCTATCATAATATTGAAAAACAAGATGAATTGTGGCAAATGTACTTTGATGTTTCTTCATCTAAGGAAGGAGCAGGAGCTGGAATTGTTCTCATTTCTCCTGGAGGGGAAAATGTTTGTCTGATGTATAAATTGGAATTCCAAACAACTAACAACACAGCAGAATATGAAGCATTAGTACTAGGACTAAGAGCTGCAAAAGATTTGGGAATTCAACAGTTGGTTGTTTTTGGCAACTCCGAATTAGTGGTTCAATAGGTCATAAATGTATATCAAGTAAAGAAGCAGTTGTTAAAAGTTTATAGAAATTAAGTATGGGATTTAATGGATAATTTCTTTTCAACATTTAATATTTCCTTCATTCCTAGAGATCAAAATCAAACAATAGACTCTTTGGCTCTAGTAGCAACATTTTTTAAAGTCCCGCAAAATACTCAACTCAGGTATCTAATTGAAGTCAGGCATAGGCCTTCGATTCCTGATAACATAAAGCACTGGAGAGTGTTTCAGGATGATTTGGAAATAAATAAATTCTTGGAATTAATAGGTGAGTTTTCAAATTCTCATATTGATGAAGAACAAGATGATGATGTGGATGAATTTCAATTTTTTTTAGAACAGTCAATTGCTGATCATAAAATTATTGAACTCAAAGGAAATTTCATTCCAAAAGGTTTAGTTCCACTAGAGAGGTTGTTTCTTAAAGATGACACTTTAGAAAAACCAGCTGTAAAATCTTCTGAAGAAAATGTTAGTGACTACAACATTGGGACTGAAAGTCAACCTAGGAATATTAAAATGTCAAAACTGCTGACAGAAGAGAATAAAAAGAAGTATATCAGTTTGCTTAAAAATTGTGGATATATTTGCTTGGTCGTATGAGGATCTCAAAACATATGATACCAGCATTATTCAACATAAAATCCCTCTAAATCCAGATACTAAACCGTTCCGGCAAAAACTCAGAAGAATCAATCCTGCATTATTACCAGTTATTGAAAAGGAGGTGAAGAAGTTGTTGGATGCAAAAATTATAGTACCTCTTCGGTATTCTACTTGGGTTGCAAATCTAGTTCCCATCCGAAAGAAAAATGATGAGATTAGGTTATGTTTTGACTTTCGTAATATAAACAGATCCTCTTTAAAAGACAATTATCCTGTGCCGAAGATAGATCAAATCTTGCAGAAGGTAGTTAGAGATTAGAGGATATCAATGATAGATGGGTTCTCAGGGTACAACCAAATCGTTGTTCATCCAGAGGATAGGGAGAAAAATGCTTTTACTACTCCCTCGGGAACCTTTATGTACGATAAAATGCCATTTGGTTTAATGAATCCAGGAGCAACTTTTCAGAGGGCCATGGACATAGCATTTGTGGGTGAAAGAGAGAAGTTCATGGTAATCTATCTAGATGACATAACAATTTTTTCAGATTTAGATGAGAACCATCTTAAGCACCTTGAACAAACCTTTGTAAAATGCAGGAAGTTTGGTTTGTCTCTAAACCCAAATAAATATCATTTTGCCATGCAGGAAGGAAAACTTATGGGTCATATTGTCTCTGCAGATGGTATTAAGATTGACCCAAAACATGTAAAAGCAATTCTAAAAATCACAATTCCTAAGAATTAAAAAGAAATACAATCCTTCATTGGAAAAATCAATTTTCTTAGATGGTTTGTTCCTAACTTTGCAAAGATTGTCAAGCAAATAACTAAGATGTTAAGAAAGGATCAAGAAGTGAAATGGGCTCCAGAAGCAAAATTATCTTTTGAAAGAATAAAAAAAGCACTTACAGAAGCACCAGTGTTGATAAGCCTTGACTTTCCTAAAGACTTTATTACCTTTTCTTTTTCTTTTGAAGACAGTATAGCAGCAGTATTATTGCAAAAGAATGCAGAGGGTCTTGAACATTCTATTTCATTTTTTAATAAATTTTTAAGGGACTCGGAACTGAAGTACATCATTTTGGAGAAACAGGCTTATGCGCTTGTCAAAGCACTTAAGATTTTAGGATTTACTTACTGCATTAAAAAATTACAGCTTATGTCCCAAATGCAGCAATAAAGGAGATATTAACTCAACCTGATTCTGAAGGGAAAATGGGTTGTTGGATTTAAAAAATAATGGAATATGATATTGAGATCAGGCCAACTAAACTTGTTAAAGGCCAGGGTTTGGCTAAATTGCTTACAGAGTCTAATTGTCAAGCGTTAGGATTGAATGTTGTTTTTAATGAAGTATCTGAAGAAGAAAAATCCCAGCATGAAGAGGAAAAAGAACATATTTTCCAGAAATATATTGATTCAGTTTGGTATGGTGATGTAGTGTATTTTCTTTTGTTTCTACAATCTCCACCAGATTTAGACAAAGGAAAATTAAGATCTTTGAAGTTAAAAGCCATGAGTTACTGCATTTATGAACATAATCTATTCTGGAAAGATCCTGCAGGTATTCTACTCAGATGTGTTGATAAGGAAGAATTTGAAGTTGTTACAAATGAAATGCATGAAGGAATTTGTGGTGGGAACCGTTATTGGAAGGCTACAGCCTTTAAAATTTTGCGAGCAGGTTATTATTGGCCAAAAATCTTTTCAGAGGTTTTTTCCAATGTAAGAGCTTGTGTAAAATGCCAAAAGTTTGCAGGTTAACAAAAATTACTTTCTTTACCTCTCAAACCTATCTCAACTGAAGCCCCTTTTAGTCAGTGGGGGTTGGATTTTGTAGGGGAAATCAATCCACCTTCCAGTGGGAAACACAGGTATATTTTGACAGCAACAGATTTCTTTACAAAATGGGTAGAAGCAATTCCTACTAGAAAAGCTACTGATCAAGTTATAATTAATTTTCTGGAAGAAAATATTTTAAGCCGATTTGGTTGGCCTAGGAAATTGATTATAGACAATGCTCCTGCCTTCAAATCTAAGAAGATGATCCAGTTCTGTGAAAAACATGGGATTTTGTTGAAACATTCTACTCCATATTACCCACAGGGTAATTGTTTGGTAGAGTCCACAAACAAGAACATTGTAAACAATATCAAAACGTTGCTCTCAGAAAATAAAAAGGCATGGGATAGTAAGTTGAAGTATGCCCTTTGGGATGATCATATCACTACAAAAAAAGCTATTGGAACCTCTCCTTTCCAGCTTGTGTATGGAGCTGAAGCAGTTTTTCATGTACAATTGGGTCTCCCAGTCATGAAATTTATGCAAGATAATCTTGAAGAGCCAATTGAGATACAACGTATAATTTTTCAAATGATTGAACTTCATCAAGAAAGAGAACTGCTTGTGGAAAAATATTAGCTATACAAAGATAAAATAAAACAGAGTTTTGATAAAGGAATTCAAAGAAAACAATTTCTCTCCTAATGATCTGGTACTTAGGTGGGATGCAAGAAGGGATGATAAATCAAAGCATGGTAAGTTTGATCATCTATGGCTAGGTCCTTTTAGAATTGTTAGAAGTTTGGAAAATAATACATTTGTTCTTTATAATTTGGAGGGTGATGAGTTAGCAAGCCTTGTTAATGGGCAGTTTCTAAAGCATTTTTATACCAAATAAGATATCAAGGGACTTTTTCACATTGTAAATACCAGTAAGTTACAGTTTTGTTCAAATAAGACTCCATAACCCAATGGATCAGTAGAGAGTTTCCAGAAAATAAGGCACTTGGTCTGCAGTTCTTGGCAAATCACGGGGGAAATTCCATCCCCCAGTTGGAGCCAGTCTTTGTCCTAAGGTTTGTTAAGCCATTTTTAGTGTTTATCCTAGGTTTATCTCTTAATCTTAAACTTTTTATCCTTTGTTTGATTTCCTTATTCCCCTAAAAGTTTGAATTGCATTGATTTCATTTCATACTATCTTGTGCATTTACAAATGTTTAGTTTTTAACCTATGCTCCTATAGATTATTTAAAGTTGGTTCATGCAAAAATTTGAGATTAAATAATACATTGTTTTATATTTAACATAAAATGGCGGAGCGTTTCATCATTTGAATACATGCATGTTGCTAGTTGGCTGAGGGTTGGTTTTGTGTAGGGTACAATCATAAATTTATCAAGGTTTGAAGCTGGTTCTTTGATGAGTGCTCGTACGTCTACATACTTTACAATCATTCTTGAACTTGATAATCTTTTCTCTATGAGTTTAGATAAGATGGTGTTTGATGGGAAAATAGGGTTTCGTATGCATTATTCTCAAAGCTCTATTTCAAGCACTGCATCTACAGTTTCATTTTCAGCCATGGAGATAGATAAGAAACCTCGTCCTAGTGGTCATGTGCTCAGAATCGAACCCAGAATGTGGAATGGATGCAGAAAATCCCATTAGCTGTTGATAAGATGAAAGAAGCCGGCTGGTTTGTTATGTTTGAAAGAATTGGAAAATTTCACATTGGGATTATGAAGTCATTTTGTCAAAACTTCAAGGGTTCAGTGGTGAAAATTCACAGCCTCAAGTTCTTAGTAACAGGAGAAACTATTGCACATGCCATTGGAGTCGCTCTTGAGGGTGAGAAATGGTACAAAAGGAAAACCATTGATAAAGATTTCAGTGATTTTCTCTTACCTGAGCACAAAGATCTTGACTAGAGCCAAGGTATTCAGAATACTTTCTTGAAAAAAGAATGGCAGGATGTTCTTCATATCATTCAGAGATATGTGACGTGTGAAGGAAGATTCACCACCATATACCATTACCATATGTGTTTGCTACAACATGTATCAGGTACCAAGAAATTAAACTTACCCTACTACTTGTGGAAGAGTTTAAGTAAAATGGCATCTAGGGTTAAGAGTCATCCTAATTCTTCTAAGAACAATATGTTTCACCATGTCTTAATAAAATTATTAATTTCAAAGGAATTAGAAAAGTAGAGAAGAACTTGGTCTCATTTCTTATTTTGGTCAAGATTCAATGAGGAATCTAAGGACGGGAAAAAGGGTAAGAGAAAACAAAATCCTTTTGAAAAAAATGCCATGGAAATTTCTAATGCAACAGAGGTTGAAATCTTGTATGGAAAGAAAGAACGCCACAAGCAGAAATTTCCTGAGAAGGAAATGAAAATACAAACTCCTGCAAAAAGAGAACAAAAGAATCTTGAAGAGTTTAAAAATGACAGTGCAGTAATGAATCCTGTTGATGAAATGGAAGCAGATGAAAAAGAACTAGATCCAGTTTCGTCTCTTAACAAATTCTCAGAACCCTCACAATGTTCATCTGAGTCACTCAAAGCATATTTTAGGTCAAAAACATGATGTGGAAATAAGCTTAGATTGAATATGAAAACTGTATTGAATCCAAAACTTAGGAAAGATCAAGTTTTAAATGTACAGGATTCATCAAGTGAGGATGAAGAAGATAAAAAATCAAAAGAACTGGAATCAACATTAATTCAAATTCTTGATGGTATTGATCAAAGCTTGAGGAAAATTCCAAATATAGTTCCCAAGAATTATCCTGGTAATAGTAGTGGAGATATAGAAGAGAATGCAGCAGTAGAAATTTCAGAGGGAAGAGAAAAAGTAATGGCTGAGGTCGAAGTAGTTGAATCTTCAAAGGGTCAATCATATTTTAATAAAGAGATGGTTGCAAATGAGAAATCCAAAGATGTGAATGATGATATGGGGAATTTTGAAAAGGAAAAACAGAGAAAAGAAATTGATCATTTCAAATGTCAAAATGAACATATGAGCCAGATTAATGATGGTTTAATGATAGCAAACAGGATGCTGAAGCAAGACCTTCAGGAGGTAAACAAAAACTTTTCAGAAATAACACAGACAGCTGATGAAGCTGTGAAAAGAAGAAAAGAAGCCCAGGAACATAATGTCCATCTCATCAAAGATAAAGAGGAACTTGGGAAACAAATTAGTCATATGCAGAAAAAGATCATCATATCACAAAGAAAGGCACAGGCGTTGGATGGGTTAGCTGTTTTAGCTGAGGCAGCCAGATGACTTTAATAGGTTTTTAGTTTAATGTAGTTTCGACACTTGTCAAACTTAGTTATACTAGATCTTTTTCAATTATATATTTTTTCTATATTTAGAAATCGAAACATTAAAAGGTGGATCTATAAACAAACTTTTGATCTTACCATTTTATATATATATTGTAATATTTTTTGATAAACAGAGACACATGGGGGTCAAATATTTTGGGAGCATGTATAGTTCTGCAATACTTTTGTAAGAACTTCTTTGCTTTATGAATGACTTATTATCTATTTGGAGCTAGGTTTTCAACTTATATTCCGTGGATATTCTTTGGTTTTGTTTGAACCCTTGGCTGCATGTTTGTTTATATAGAAGTTTTCTATGTAAATGCCTGTGTTGGAAAGTGAATATTTATGCTTACCGATGTTTGAAATGTTATTTCAAGTACCTATACCTTTACATATGATACAGTGATAAACTGTTTGTTTATTACTTGTATTTGTATGTTTTGAAACCTATCTCCTAAGCTGAAATGTTGCATTGTCATCTATTATGCAAAATATTGTTTTTATACATATTTTATCTGATGTTTTCAAATTATTATGTCTTTGTACCTAGTTATTACACTCTTGACTTTTATATTGTTATCCATTGTTGGAAATATTGTAATTAATGAGCTGATAGCGTCTCTGATATGCACTGGCTCTGTTAGACACTCAATCAGTCTGCAATGTCAAAAGTCAGTCAGTCAGTTTGCAGCCAATCCGGCGCACGTCAAATTTGTATTTATATGACTGCTTTAGTATTCTGCATATCAAGAATTCTTAGGTAGAAATTTATCACAGTCTTTAATGTAATCCTGTAGCTTTGAGGAGAAGCCAAAATCAGGTTAGTGTATAAATGAAAATCACTCGCAGTAGATTAGATAGAGAGGAGAAGAGATGTGTAAGGAGCCCAAGCTCTGTAAGAGATAGAGAAAGAGATATAGGAGTGAAGAGAAGAAGAAAAGAAGTGAAAACCCGTGAAGTGTATGAAGAGAACAAGCTCTCTGTAAAATTGTGAAATATTGAAGTAAATCTCATCTCTCTATAAGTGCGGCAAAGTTACTCTGTTTTACAGTGGTAATATATAAGTCTTTAGTTTTATGTATTCATTCTCAAGAATGTTAGTTTATGCATCCCGCACATCTACTTCATATTGACCTACGTAAATGTTGTTTACATTTATGGTCTGTAAATCAAATCAAGATTTCTATGTATTTCACGGCGGTAAAAGCCCTAGTTTAACTGCGGAGTAACTTCTACATAGATTTCAGCTCTTATTTTTTAGCATGAAATACATTTATTCAAAGTTTTTTTAAGATTGGGTTGTGCGCAGCTAAATATGAATGCGAAGGTAACTTGTGCATAGTTAACCTTCGTAAAGTTAAAAGGAGTTATGCAAAGGTAATTTGTATGAAGTGCGAAGCTCATGCAGAGTAAAGTATTCCGCAAAGTATTTTGTGAATTCAAGTTCCGTGAGGTAAGAAAGTTGCGCAGCAAAGTTCACCTGCACAGTAGAAAGTCTAAATGTGCAGGTAATCATCACGTAGTAAAAAGTGAAATTGCCCAAGTAATTTCCGCACAGGTGATTTGTGAAGAAAATTATTTGGAAAAATAATTTAGAGCAAAGTATTTGCTAAGTGGAGCATAGGTCCTAAAAGCAAAGAAAAAGAAAGTATTTATTTATCGCGCAGGTCAACCCTTTTTGACTGCACAGGTTCCCCTTTTACCTTGATCTGGTATCAAAGCCCGGTTTACAGAAAGTAAGAATTGTATTTACAAAAGGGAAAAGTGATTAAGTATGGCTTCCACTTCGAGTAATTTGCAAACTCCAATATTTTCTGGTAAAAATTATGAATATGGGTCTCTAACTATGAAAGCTTTGTTTAGAGGTCAAGATGTATGGGAAATAGTCCAGCATGGTTATGCAGAACCAACAGATCTAGCAGCATACAACAATCTCACACAAGCTGAGAAGGATTTCTTGAAGGAGCAGAGGAAGAAAGATGGAAAGACATTGTTCCACATATATCAAGAAACACATGAATCCATACTCCTAAGAGTAGCAGTAGCGCAGACAACTAAGGAAGCGTGGGACACACTGGAAACTTCCTATCAAGGCTTGAACAAGGTAAAGACTGTCAAACTTCAAATTCTGAAGAGATTTTGAATCTTTGTCTATGAAAAATACAGAGTCAATAAAATCATTCTACACTCGTGTTATTGGTTTGGTTAATCAAATAAAGTCTCATGGAGAAAATTTAGGTGACCAAAGGGTTGTTCAAAAATTTCTTAGAGTTCTTCCAAATAAATTTGAATCTTTAGTTGTGACCCTGGAGGAAAACAAAGATCTGTCCACATTTACTATTGATGAGTTGCAAGCCTCATTACTCAATTATGAACATAGAATCAATGGTTCGGATACATCACTGGAAGGTGAATTCACAACAGTCATCCATAAGTCGTGGAAGAGGCAGAGGAAGATCAAACTCTAGAGACAGAGGATGAAGTTATTTCAGAGAAGGTCACAGCAGCAGCCCTACACAAGTCACTAGTAGAGGTCAGTATCATACCCCCAATTAGCCAAGTGGACAAAGGTATGATAAATAAAAAATTCAATGTCATTACTGTAAGAAGTATGGACACTTGGCATATGAATGCAGAAAGAAGCAGTATGACCAAGGAAAGCAAGGTGAAGCTCAGTCAAGCAACATCAGCACTCCGAACAACTCACTGTTCTTAGCATGTGCATCTCCAGTGGAATCTAATGTTATCCAAGAAAGTCCAAATGACATATGGTATTTAGACTCAAGCTGTAGCAATCATATGACTGGTAATTTAAATCTATTTTTGAGTCTAGATAAATTAGTTCAAACTGATGTCACACTTGGAAACGATATCCAAGTTACTGTTTTGGGAAAGGGTACTATTGATATTCTAACCAAACAGGGGGAGCAGAAATTTATGCCTGATGTCTATTATGTTCAATGTTTGAAGCATAATTTGATGAGCATATGACATCTGATGGAAATAGGTTACATAGTTCACATGATAGGAAAGCATTGTGTGATCAAAGACATATATCCAAGCAATTAGTTAATTGTCAAAGTGTTGATGACAAGAAATCGCTTGTTTCCTTTGAGGATAAGACCAAATATAAAAGGAAAAACAACTCAGGTTCATGAAAGAAAAAATGAAAATTATGGATCTGCGTTCAAAGCATAAATTCACTGCACAGCGGAAGAAAAAGACAACGCAATGCAAGCTGCGTTTCAAACAAAAATAAAGGATGAATCCTGATTATGGCATTTCAAATTTGGACATCTGAATTTTGGTGAGCTGAAGCTACTACACCCGGAGGACATGGTGAAAGTATTTCCATTGATTGAAAATCCAGAGAGAATTTGTGAAGGCTGTATTTTTGGAAAACAACACAGAGAGACTTTTCCAGTCGAAAAGTCATACAGAGCTCGCACACCACTTGAAATTGTGCACTCTGATATTTGTGGACCGATGCAAACAACATCCATGGGAGGATGCACTTATCTTCTCACATTTATTGATGATTTTACAAGAAAACATGGTTCTATTTTCTAAAACATAAATATGATGCATTTGGTTGTTTTAAGTGATTTAAGGCACTCGTGGAAAAGCAGAGTGGTTACAACATCAAGATATTAAGAAAAGATAGAAGTGGTGAGTATAATTCAAATGATTTCTCAAACTTTTGTAAAACTTATGGCATACATAAGCAATTCATTGCATGGTATACACCGCAGCATAATGGTATCGCAGAGAGGAAGAACAAAACCATCATAGAAATGGCGTGCAACATGTTGGCAGTCGCGCATCTGTCAAATGAATACTGGGATGAAGCATTAGCAATTGCTGTATACATCATGAATCGATGTCCAACGAAGAGCGTGAAGAACAAAGTTCTATGGGAAGCATGGACAAGTATAAAACATAGTGTTTCACATTTAAAATTTTTTGGTTGTGTAGCATACACTCATGTTCTAGATGAGATATGAAGGAAATTAGACAATAAATGAAATAAATGCATTTTTACTGGTTATTCTGAAGACACAAAGGCATAAAAGTTATATAACCCTGTCACAAGAAAAGTTAGTATCAGTCGATATGTTCAGTTTGTAGAAAATGAAGCATAGGATGGAACTGTAGAGAAGAATGTGAAAATCGTGTCACATGTTGAACATGATGACAGTGCAGAAGATGTGGTTGAGACTCTGCATGTAAATCAGAACTATGCAACTCCGTCTACTCCCAAGATTGCGCAGGATGTTTTGGGCCAAAGAACTCCGACGCAAGTCGCAGCTCAAGCAACTCCAACAAGCACACCAAGTGTGTAGCAAACTCCATCAAGCAGTTCGCACAACTCGACACCAGCAACTCCGAAAAGGACAAGAACTCTCCGCGAGATATATGAGACTAGTACACCTAATTCATTCTCAGTTTTTGCATTATTTTCTCAAGTTAATGATCCCCTAACATTTGAAGAAGCTATTGAAGATAAAGTTTGGGCACAAGCCATGGATGAAGAAATATAATGCATTGAGAAGAATCAAACATGGGAATGGGAATGCTTGGAATGTGATAATACCAAGCAAGATGATGATGGAAATGTGTAGAAGCACAAGGCAAGATTGGTAGCAAGATGGTTCACGCATCAGCATGGCATAGAATTCAATGAAACTTTTGCACCAGTAGCGCAAATGGACACTATCAGAACAGTTTTGGCCATCGCAGCACATAAGAAATGGCATGTTTATCAAATGGATGTTAAGTCTGCATTTCTAAATGGTTATTTAGAAGAAGAAGTATATGTGGAGCAGCCACAAGGCTATGAAGTTCTAGGACAAGGTCACAGAGTATACAGATTGAAAAAGACACTCTATGGTTTGAAGCAATCTCCTAGCGCTTGGTACAGTTGCATTGACTCATACCTCATTCAGAATGGATTTCACAGAAGTGAATGTGAGCCAACGCTGTACACAAAAATCAACCAGCAAGATAATAAGTTAATTGTGTGCCTGTATGTAGATGATTTAATATTTACTAGTGATTTTGGCATAGAAGAATTTAGAACAATCATGGAAAGTGAATTTGAAATGACTAATTTGGGGCTTATGAAGTATTTTCTGGGCATTGAAGTCCAACGGTATGAAAATGAGATATTTATATCTCATTCAAAGTATGCAAGAGATGTCTTGAACAGATTTAAGATGTTAAACTCTAAGACAGCCCCACCACCAGTAATAACAAGTTTGAAATTGAGCAAGGATGATGATGGATCCAATGTAGATCCTACACTGTTTAAAAGGCTCGTTAGCATCCTTATGTATCTTACAGCAACAAGGCCAGACATCATGTATGGAGTCAGTTTAATCTCAAGATTCATGGAGTCACCAAAAGAATCTCATTGACAAATAGGTAAAATAATTCCGAGGTATGTAAGTGGAACAAAAGACTTTGGTATTTTGTATTCAACCTCAAAAAATTTCAAAATCATTGGATACACTGGCAATGACAATGGAGGAAGCATAGATGACAAAAAAAACACATCTGGGAATACATTTCATGTAGGAACAGGTGTTATATCATGGGCTTCAAAGAAACAACCCATAGTAACCCTTTCTTCAGTAGAAGTAGAGTATGTCCCAGCTAGAAGCACTGCATGTCAAGCCGTTTGGATGCTGAGGATGTTAAGTGACTTATCGCAGGTTCAGCAAGAACCTACAGTCATTTTCTGTCAAAGAATCATGTGTTTCACAAGAGAACCAAGCACATCAACACAAGGTATCATTTTATCAAAGAATTAATAAACAACAAAGAAATATGTTTAGAATTTTGCAAGTCAGAAGATCAGGTAGCAGACATCTTTACCAAACCATTGGCAAAGGACCCAGTCCAATTTCTGTGAAGTTGTTTGGGAGTGACAAGTTTTGCGCAGTGCACTTTGTCATGAACAGAGCATGTTACAGCTCTGAAATATTTTGTAATATTTTATTTTTGTTTAATGATCCCCATCCGTTCATAATTAAGGGGGAGTGTTGGAAATATTGTAATTAATGAACTGATAGCGTATCTGATATGCGCCGACTCTGTCAGACACTCAGTCAGTCTGCAATGTCAGAAGTCAGTCAGTCAGTTTGCAGCCAATCCGGCGCACGTCAAATTAGTATTTATGTGACCGCTTTAGTATTATGCATATCAAGAATTCTTAAGTAGAAATTTATTACAATCTTTAATGTAATCCTACAGGTTCGAGGAGAAGCCAAAATCAAGTTAGTGTATAAATGAAAATCACTCACAAAAGGTTAGATAGAGAGGAGAAGAGATGTGTAAGGAGCCCAAGCTCTCTAAGAGATCGAGAAAAAGATGCAAGTGTGAAGAGAAGAAAGAGATGTGTATGAAGAGTCCAAGCTCTGTGTAAAATTGTGAAAGCTTGAAGTAAATATCATCTCTCTGTAAGTGTGGCAAAGTTACTATGTTTTATAGTGGTAATATATAAGTCTTTAGTTTTATGTATTCATTCTCAAGAATGTTGGTTTATGCATCGAGCACATCTACTTCATATTGACCTGTTTACATTTACGGTCTGTAAATCAAATCAAGATTTCTAAGTATTTCAGGGTGGTAAAAGCCCTAACTTAAGTGCGCAACTTCTACATATGTTTCGATTCTTATGTTTTAGCATGAAATACATTTATTCAAAGTTTGTTTAAAATTGGGTTGTGGGAAGCTAAATAAAAATGCAAAGATAACTTGTGTGCAGAAAGAAAAGAAAAAAAAATTATTTACCCCGAGGTCAACCTTTTTGACTGTGGGTTCCCCCTTTTCCCTTGATCCATAAAACCACAAAACAGTCCTTAAAATCTGAGATGCCTGAACACTACTACCCTGAAATCTGAAGTGCGTGAACACTACTACCCTGAAATCTGAAGTGCGTGAACACTACTATCCTGTAATCTAGATAGCAGACTTTAGGATAAACAATAGGAATTACCATCTTTATCTGAGGATGGGGCCATTCATGCATTATCTTAAACTGTAACGGAGTTTAATGTTTTATATCTGAATCAAATGTGTAAATATATTTTTACTTACCTATTTTTAAATGTAACGGTTTAAGTGTCTTTCCAAGATTAAAGATAGCCTTTTCGAAAAAAAAAAAAATGTAAAAATCATTAAATCATAAACATTAAATTGATTGTATCACATTATCTAAAATCCAGAAAGAGTTCTGTATGTTTGAGCATTTATGATGAGGAACCGGCAGTGAATTTTTGTCTTATTCTCTGATAATGCTCAGCGAGGTTGACATTCTGAAGATCAAAAGACAATATGTGACCATCCAGAATCTTTGTTGTTACAAGACTTCTGTCTTCCACACATACAAGCAAATATCTCAATACTACACTTTTCTCGTGCTCTTGAGGAACCCTGATTATATATGAATTCTCGTTTTCTTTTATGAAAGAAGATACAACTTCGCATATGCTCACCACATAGAGACTTCTGCCCTTGTACATGCCATTCTGCCACTTTGAACGTCCCGCAGAAAACGCCATAGAAAGAGTGTAGTCGTTTGACAAATAAATACCATTTCCCAGTCTGTTTCCACTGGACATTAATTTGGTGTTGCTTAAACATCTCAGGCCGTTTCTGTCCATGCCAATACATTAATAGCCATATAAGTAGCATAACAGAAATTATTAACAATCATATAAGCAGCATAATACAAATTAAAAATGTAAGAGAATGGGTAATTATACATGCCTCAATATCGAATACCAGTTTCCTGGAGGACTTCCATGAAATGCAAACGTGGTAGCTTGCTTTTCCCTGTTCGACAATTCACTGTCCGCAGAATCCTGCACTACAGCGAACTGATAAACCTTGGACTGCGGCTCTTCAACTTTTAGAAGTTTGTCATCATTCTCAGAAAGAAATACCAACGACAATCTGTTGGTGCTCAAAATGAATTGAAGAACGTTATAAGGAAGCTCCCAAATTTCCGTGAAAGAATATTTGTCGAGGCCGAATTTCTGAAACGATATCAACTCAGGCGTACAAAGCCATGTCTTTGCCAGCTCTGCCTTCAAGTCATGTTCATCACTGCATAATCTCATCTTCGAAACAGGAGGGAATGAATTTATTATATTCCTCATAACATCCAGGTTTTTCATTTTGTTATTATTCACGCTTCCGCTTATAGGGTTAGGCCTACGATATAAAT
The DNA here is from genome assembly GCA_027924585.1 of Larix kaempferi. Taxonomy (NCBI): domain Eukaryota; kingdom Viridiplantae; phylum Streptophyta; class Pinopsida; order Pinales; family Pinaceae; genus Larix; species Larix kaempferi. The sequence continues at coordinate 74,803,664 of BSBM01000001.1, forward strand.
TGCGGATACTATCGAAAAGTCCTGAACGTTGACGAACCTTCCGTTTCTCCAGTAGAGAGGAAGGGAATGGCTCGAACACATCACGGAAGCTATCTGCGGCAGCCATTGCTAGAGAAATCTCTAACTCGATTACTTCCAGAGGCATTCGAATCACTTCTTGTAGCACCTGTGCTCCCAGCCCTATTACTTGGAACCTCAAAATGCTGCATATAAAATCCAGTCAGTCTATGCATTGTAATGTTTTAGCAGAACAAATTAATGAAACGGCCTAGTAATATTATACATTAAAATCGAACTGGAATATATCACATACCATAACTCGTCGGCACAACTACCTAACCTGGAGCCACGGAAAAGGAGCTCTTTGTTGCAAATAATGCATCGCTTAAGCAAAGATGCCAAACAATTTCCAATAAATAGCAGAAATCTCACGAATATATTGCCCTCGCATGTCAATAACACATTATTTTTATTGTCCGGATCCCTTCCCCCTCGAGAGAAAAAATCTTTTGCTAGCTGAGGCAATAAATATTTGAGACCATATAAATGCATTGGATTGGCCGTATTGCCATCGATCTCCGTAGCAATCTGATCATCTAAATCACCATCATCGTAAACAAAGTTTCCTTCGATGCTCGAGTTCTTAAATTCCACGTCTGATCTATGGGCTGCCAATACTCCTCGATAGGCTTTGCTTAATGATTTCTGTTGGGATTGCAAACTTATGATATTGAACAAGCCGCTGCTGCCACCAAGAGGCTGAAACTTCACTTCAATTAGAAGGGGCGTGGTAAATGAAAAGCCAATTGCCTCAAATAGATGTCCATGGCGTTGACGACAGTAATCAGACAAAATTCCAGTGAGTTCAATCTCAAATCCAACACACCAATCATTGTGAGAAGGAGAATAAAGCTTACACCACCTCAGAATTTCGAATTTTCTGTTTTCGTTGCAGGGCGCCTCAGTTCTTGTAGACATGGCCATTGATCGAGCTCCATCGCATATTTTATTGGCTTCGTCTATAAGCTGCTCAAAATAACCATTTTTCAGGCTGCCTTTGTTCTGAGAGAAATCAGTACTGGTGCCAGCGGCCATGGAGTAACGGTCACAATCGCTACTCCCTCTATGCACAGCATCATCATCATCTATTTCGGGGGCCGGCCCACAATTGGAACTCTTGTACTTCTCGAAGGCATCAACTATAGAATCGAGAACGCTTCTAAATGAATAGGACTCACGCCTGCTCAGCCTGTCTAAATTTTCGTTCAAAGCTGCTATTAAATCAAGACCTGTATCCAGGCTGTTGGATTCATCAAACTTTCCCTTTGCTACCGTGACAACAAACGCACAATAAGTATTACTGATGATTCCGTCCGAGGAGCAGTTGGTGTAGAAATTGTCCGGTATGGTTAGTTGTAAAACCTTGCCATCAATCGAGATTTCAATATGTTCATCTCTAATTTTCTGTATTTGCATAGACATGCTGTCAACTCTTCCTTCATTGCTTGCTAGCCAAGCTTGGACGTGCTTGTTGATATTGACCGAATCCATGATTGAGCACGAATTAACACGAACAAAGTTCAAGTGTCCAAACTAAATCAAATGAAATTCGAAATCTCTGAATCTCTGATAATTTATAACCGAGGGGACGACTCAGCTGAACTTAATACAGATCGATTTATCTACTCTCCTGTTTTAGATAGATGGGCTGCGCAAACGAGAGTGGAAAGCGTGCTTTGAGGCGTTCGAAGCGAGCCAAAAGAGAAAGCTGGTGCTGCCATAACCCATCGAAAAGATATGCTTCTGGTTAAATATATGACATAGTAACCCTTGATGAACAAAGCCCTTAGGTTATTTACGTCATCCTTCGCTTTTTAGGGTCCCTTCGTTTTTTTTCAAAGGCCCCTTCCCTGATTTACGTAATCCTTCACTTTTTAGGTCCGCGTAGTTTATTACTTAAAATCTTTGGAGGACACCAACCCTCCTTTTAAGGGTATAGGGTATTTACCCTCATTTTAAATATGGCATTTTTATAAGTTTTAATGTTTTAAATTAAATTTTATTTTTTATTTTTTATTAAATTATATTCTATAGTTTAATATGGGGGAGATGTTGTAACATTCATTCCTAATAAAATAATTAAAAAAAATTCATGTCGGCTCATAAAATAAAAAATTATGGAAAGTATTTAAAAAAATCCATGTTGACTCATAAAATAAAATATTATGAAAAGTAATTAAAAAATCAATGTTCGTCTATCAAATAAAAACTTAAAACTTAACCAGGATCTATCAATAAAGAGAGATCAAATTTCTTGAGTTTAAATTATAAAAAAAAATATACCTCAAGAAATTGGATCCCTTGCTTGATAGATCGGCGTTTAACATGGATCTATGCTGGTATTTGATAAAAAAATTGTTTCAATCCTTTATTTTAATATGGTTTATTTTGTTAATTTATTTTAGTTCATTCGATTAAGGTGTCCCTTGAGGTTTAATTCTTCTTAGATGTGAGTTAGTTGGGAGAAGATACCCAAAATCCAGCCAATTGAGAATTGGTGCGGCCCAAGCTAGATAGAGCAAATGTCAAAGAGAATCTAGCAAACAAAAAAATGGTTTATTTCAAATAATAAACAAGAGCCACAAGTGGCAATGCCCGTGACAAGAGAAGGAAAATAAAGATGGAACTAGTGTCACTGTGTTCTTGATATGGAAAATGCATTAGCTTGAATGCAAATTCCACAAGTGGCATAGTTTGGGAAAGTAGCCAGAAAATATTGTGCTAGAAAAAGCATCAAGAATTAAGTACTCTGATAGTAATGGTAACTAACTACAACAATCGCGAGCTGCATTTGTAACGTGTCTATTTCCTTCCTTAAGTTGTATGTCTCTTTTTGAAGAGATGCTCCTCTATGTGCATTTGCATTTAGTGTTCTTCCATATCTTTGGTTAGTTAAGAATAACCTGAAGTAGATAAATCAATATCGCGTAGAAACTACAATTACTGAACAAAACGAATGATATATTTGACAGAATAAGAATTGACATGAATGGTGAGAGTTAACATGAAGGGGAAATGGAGGGTAAATCTGTAAAACCTTGAAAATTCCGAACAAGAACATGATATTAATTATATTGGTAAAAATATACATATAGAGAGAGCACATGATAGAATAATTACAATCCCCACCACTTCTTCTTGATCATGAAAAATTATAATAAGGGCATTATCCCCCAAACATACAAGATTCCTATGGTTGATGCTTCCAACAGTCTTGATGGCCATTTTCTTAGTACATACATGTTGAAATTTAAGAAGTTTTGTGATAAGAATCGTAACTGTGTAATAACACTTTACTTTGCACATGGATCTCACACGAGTTAAACCAATGGGAAAAACATCCTTCAAGGCCATTGTTGGCTTGACCAGGGATCAATCTTGGATAAACATTATTGTTACAAGGTATGAATATTGATAATAGTGTCATCTTCATTACAGAACATGGTTGAATATGCAATCCTCAATGAGACCCAAAAATAAATATGCATGCAAGTTTTCTAGACACTCTATGCAGTCTCTTAATGGAAATTGGCTTACAGTACCTAAGAACACATTTTTAAACTCAGCTTGTAGCACCATATCCAATTATGTATTTCTCATTCAATTTTTTATTATTATCATTATATCTATGTACATGTATCCCATGTCCTTGTGCAACATTACGAACCTTAACATGGTTAGGACATAAAAGAATTTTGTTTTAACAAGGGGCATAGGTGTTGATGTGAGATGATACTTTCATTCTATGATTATCCAAAAAAAAATGTTCAGCATAATAACTTGACCCATTTTGCTTTCTGAACTTGTAGTAAATGGCTTCAACCAATTTGAACAACAAAGTTATTATGGTCACACACATTAATATGCCTGAACACAATAAGATTCCAACAATCACCGGGGTTGAGACAGAGGTTGTCCATTGAACAATCAACACATTACATAGTGTTGAGTTTGCATCCACAATTCTTCCTTAATGATATTTAATTGTACTTAGTTTTTTGATGGCTATAGATAAGTTGATACTTGACCCCAATTTGGTTTGTTATGTTTGTACGATTTTGTTAAAATTTATGTCTTTTCTACTCATCTAAGTATTAGGGTATGTATCTTTTTCATTCATTGGGATTCTCTAAGGATATGTTTTAGGACACTGGCAGTCATGGTATTAGCTGTAGCCAAATGTAGAGTAGAATATAGATTATTTCATGTCAATAAGGTTCATTTGGGGTTTATTAAGATAAAAATTTAGCAAATCTTCTAGCTCCAACCACCTGATGGTTTTCTGCTAAAGTAAAGTCAACTAAATTTGGATTAAACTACACATCTTGCAGATGTGTTAAACCTTAAGAAAGTAATCCACATTCTTTTACTTTCCTCTGATACAACTTGTTTATTTTTAATTTACTCCTAGATATCTTCTTCTGCAAAAAGGACCCAATTATGACTACTTCTTAGAGATTTTAGTGATGTTTTGAAATAGTTGTTGAGCCACTTAAATCATTTATGCAAATTATTTTGTTTTGATTTTCTTGTAGATCTTTTATTTTTCCTTAATACGAAAAAAAATAGCTGTGGTAAATGTCACCAAAGAAATTTTGGCTTTGCTTTACTACAAAATATCTCACAAAGCTAATTATAGTTTAATTTCTCTAGCATATCAGAAATTAAAAAGCAACCTTAGATGGGAAAATTTTTTACAATAGAGTTCAACAAAGTTAACCATCTCTATAGTTACTATTGAGTCGCAATGCTTATCTCACCTAGAAATATTTTCCATGAAATATTAAGATAATAAGAAAAAAGGATCCATAGAATGATTGATGGAAAAGATAAATATGTATAAAAGCAACAAGAATATGTAACTTATGCATTGATTAACAACTTGTACAGTACACTTACACCAAACATGATAATTATATGTGATTGTGGAAATCATAATCCATAGCTACATGACCCATTGAATTTCTATCAATAAGTATCATTCTTTAAAGCCCCACTGACCTATTTTGATCCTCTATGGAGAATTATGTCCTTTCATTTCCATTCTATGTAAGAAATAGGAGAAAATAGGAAATGACTACCAATTTTCTTCACGAGTTCTATTTCTCAATCCAGGAACAGAGTCAATCTCTCTTAAATAAAGAGCATCTGGATGAATATCACCACTGCAAAGTGAAGACCCCCATGTATCGAGACAATTTTCTAAATGCAAATTTTGGCCAGGGAACAAGAACTCTAACACAGTTTCAGCATCAAATCCTTCACGAAGGAACTTAGAAAGAAGTTTCCTTTTAGAGACTGAAAGACTTGGATTCCAAACCTCATATGAAAAAACATGCTTGGAGAGATCATTTAGTTCCTCTAGAATAATAAATATATCTTCCCAAATCCATGCATGAGAAACATGTTGATGGTTCGTAGAAAGGCAAAAAATGCCTCCACGTGATTCCCACTTGTCCCTCTTGAGCAACTGTTTCTTTTGGGCCTCATTTCGCTCTAAGGAAATGTGGGATCTCATTCTACGGTACAATCAAGAAATTTATAAATAGGTTTTATCGACCATCTGCTGATGTAAAGGTCTCTGCAAACCCAGAAGGTCTTGTGGGGATACTGGATTGTGTATTGTCCATGCTTCTTATAGATTCATCTATATTAGAGCCCTCAAATGCCTGCCATTTTTTCAATGCCTAAGCCATAGCCATATCCAAATCCATAACAATATTCATCATCTGGATCGTTGTGTTTCCATTGCTCAACCAAAGGAGATAGCACATTAACCGCATAACCCATATCTAGTCGCTGGTGTGGCTCCCATGCAGTACAGTGACCTGCTAGATTTGCAACAATGAAAATGCTCTTGAATGTCTCATCTGTAACTTCCAAAGCCTTCTCAATTGAATTCCTAAAGGATTCTTTACTTATATTCATCCGTTTAAACCATGTTACCAAATGTATACTCTCCTAGGTCTGTGTTTCATCCAAATCTCTTTTTCCTGTTATGAGCTCCATAAGTATCACTGCATAACTGAAAACATCAGCGTTCGTTGTCACACAACTCGCGACTGCACATAAGAAACAAGAAACAATCTTTACATAAGTATCACTCCATAATTGAAAACATCAACGTTCGTTGTCACACGACCAACGACTGCACACAAGAAACAGGAAACAAGGAACAATCTTTAGAATAGGAATATGTAATTCAAAACTACTTGTGTTAGTCACATAAGCTCAAGCATGGTTGACTTACATAATAACCGAAGGATTGCTCATTAAGGAAATCACACCTAAAAATGTCATAGAAATAAATGAATCCTCAAAAATATAGAAGCATAAACAAATCATATATAAAGGGAGAATGAATTAAAATTGAATGCTTGCCTGCATATTTGGGTGCAAGGTAGCCAAAAGTGTCTACCTGTCTGGTTTCAATAGAGTAGTTCCCTTCAAGCGCAAGCCTAACAAGCCCAAAGTTTGAGACTTTAGCTCTCATATCATCCCAAAGAAGTATATTTGAAGGCTTGATAGCTCTATGAATAAAACTCTGGTGAGCCAAACCGTGAAGATATTCAACTCCTCTATCAACATCCAATGCAATAGTTAGTCTCTTTGTCCAATCCAATGGCTTCAAATTGTTTTTTTCCCATTCAAACAAATGGTGACTCAGAGGACCTTGAGGCATGTATCCATAAACCAAAATCCTTTCAGTTCCCTCAATGTAGTATCCAAGCAATGCAATAATGTGTCTATGAAGAACCTTGGTAAGAACAACAATCTCTTCTTGGAATTCATTCAGTCCCTTGATACTCATAACCGCTCCCTCCATTCACTTCACAAAAATCTTGGTGGCATCATGTAACTCACCTTTGCAAACCACACCAAATCCCCCACGCCCCATAATGTTTTCCTCACTAAAATCATTAGTAACATCACAAAGAACCTGTATTGAGATGATCATGTTACCGGATTCCACCACAAGTACATCACTTGGCCGACTGCTTGTCTTGCTCTGAGTATCACTGGTCATTGCGACAACACTCTATCCCTCTATAGTAATCTTCAGCAACTTGGACTCCGAAGTAGAATGAACAATTACAGTATTGGGGCTCTACACACAACCCGGTCTTTGTAATCCCTTCTCAAAGAAACATAATCCCTTGCCAACAATTGCACTCAATCCAACAAACCCACTTGGAACTGAACCCACAATAACACCCATTAAGGAAGATGTTCAGTTCTTCTCCTCCCTAATAGCCACAACAACTCCAATGCTATTTTCTGATGTAGGTGCAACAGGATTCACAGTTGAAGTGGGTGGCTCATCCGGAGACTGAGGAGGTGATCCAGGGGGGTTTTCCGAGGTAGATATTTCCCAATCTACATGTTCCCATTGACATTCACAACAACATTCCTTTTGAAAGCAATCTGTTACTACTAACATCCAATTTCTAGCGATTGAGAAACAAAGCGAGCTGGCTAGGTGTAGACCCTGTTAAATCATTATTACTCAACACCAATGTTATCAAAGACGTAAGATTAGATAATGCAGGCAATATAGTTCCATTCAAATGCAATCCTCCAACATTCGAAACAACAATGTTTCCATTATTAACACAGGAAACATATCGCCAGTCAACACAAGGATCATTTCCTTTCCAATTAGAGGCCAATACATAGGGATACCCACTGCCCTAGTGAACCAAAGCAGTACATCCATCTTCCCATCACAAGGACCTGAGTCGAGAAAATAGGAACTGTTTTCATTGGGTTCCCCAATTAGTGCATCTACTTTCTTGGGGAAAATGGGGTAAGGCCCCTGCAATGCATTGTTTTAACAAAACACTCTGTAATGAAGAAAGAGAAGTTAAAGACTTTGGAACTATCTCAGTTAGCATATTATCCTGTAGCCTGATTTCTTCCAGTCACAAGCACTTGCTGAGGTCAGGAATGGGACCTGTGAAAGAATTTGACTGAAGCTAAACCTGAGTAAGCGCACTCATACCCTAAAGAACTTCAATGGATCCAGAAATCTTAGGACCAATTGATTATTAATCCAGAGAACTTTAATTTTAGAGTTCGATAATGTCTAGGGTATGGTTCCAGTGAGATTGTTGAAAGCCGGCGAGCGTGTCGATGAAGAATGCTGGAATAGAACCCTCGACGCCAGCATTGTTGGCTGTGAAGTTTACTAGAGACGAAACATTCTACACGTTATCGGGAATTGACCACGGAGCCAGGGGATTAAGATTGATTTCTATAACATGAAGGCTCCTCATGTCACGGCCACACTTGGGCAGCAGACTTAATGAACCCAAGGGTGACGTGCGGCACTGCTAGGACGTCGGTTGAGGGCTTGGCCAACTCAAACTTCGCACCTACAGACTACGTCTCCAATTACCTGCGGAATACCTAACGTTTCAACACTTCTCTGCGGAACGTTATACACTTAACTCTGTTACACTTCTACTTAATCGTTAAGCCTTGCCGACACACTTAAACATTCAACAAGTTTAACATACGCAGCAATGAACAAAAGCAAAGGCACACAAGAGATAAGTGGTTGGGTTGCCCAACTGGCAGAGCCCGTTTATATATATATATATATATGCAGAGACTTTACATTCATGGAGTTGCCCAACTGGAAGAGCTCCTGGGTGCTGCACAAACTAGCAAGCCACCCTTACAAAGATTACAAGTGAAAACAACAAACTAGTGACTATCTGCACACAGTCATAACCAAACCCATCCGTGAGCCTAGCGCACTTGTAAACCTCCGTCTATCTCTTGCTTCCTTTTTTTTGACGAAATGAACGCACTCTTTATATATGCTTCCATCCCGAGTTATCTAGCGTGCTCCCATCACGAGCTAGTCAGCTTGCTCCCATCCCGAGCAGGCGTTTCTCCCATCCCGAGCTGGATTGTCTCCCATCACGAGATGGATTTTCTCCCATCACAAGCTGGCTTTTCTCCCATCCCGAGCTGGATTGTCTCCCATCCCGAGCTGGACTTTCTCCCAACACGAGCTGGACTTTACCTTTGCTTCCAAAACGAGCCACTGTGTTTGCTTCCAAAATGAGCCACTTCGTTTGCTTCCAAAACGAGCCACTGCCAATGCTCGCTTGGTTTACACCGTGGGTCGCTTTCCCATGTTCCAAGTGGGTCAAGCACCCATGCCTTGCATGTTCTCGCATCCGTTGCATTGTCCACATGCCCCACTTTCCTTGTGGGTGTTTGCCCAAGTGTGACTTGGTGCAAGTCTTGCCAAGGGGTTTTCCAACCCCAAGGCCCATTTCTTCAAGTGCGCCACACTCCCAGGTGCCATTCCGGTGGTGAGTGTGGGCGCTTGCTTCGTGGGTCCGTTTCTCGCCGTCGCTGCCAAAGTGCACTTGCCCATATGGGCTCTTGGACCTCGTCGCGGACCAAGTGCGTTGCTCGGGCGTGCTTGAATCTTGGGCCGTGACAACCTCCCCCACTAAACTTGTTGCCGTCCCGGCAACGCCATCCGTTTGTACCACCTGTTGTAGTTATAACGTCTGACTTTCCCACAGGCATGCTTCTTGACTACTTAATCCGAATCTAGAATACGTGGCTTCTGTCATGTTTCCGTTCGTTGCGCTTCTCATGGAAGACTTGATTGGGTAGCTAGTCCAATCGTTCTGCCCTTCCTGAGACAAACTTCATCCATTCCGCAATCACCTTTCCATCATCGTTTCAGCGTCCTCAAGCTTCCTGTACTTTACTTTGGCGAACGTAATTTGTCTTTAGGCCACCTTTCCAAAGGTTCCTAGGGCCTCACCACCGTTGCCAAAGATGGTGAGCCCAGGAACTATTGATCATGTGAGGAGACATGGGCTATGCCACAGATCACCGCCACAACTATCTTCTTCACTAAACTGCTTGAACTCATCCCTGGCTGCCTTGTTTTTAGCACTGAGCTCCTTGAATCAAGCCCAATACTCTTCAAAACTCACACCATCCACTGTCCAAGTATCATCCGCTACTTCTGGGCTGTCATGAGAGTCAACAGAAGACAACTTCTCTGCCTTCACTTGCTGCGACCGTAACTTGGCCCGCTTCTTTGCTCCCTTACTTAACCCTTAGAATGGCTTGCCTGCCTTGTCCTCGCACGTTTCAATGTGCCTTGACTCCTCCAAGCATGCCATTGTTTTCTGTTGTTGAAGAGTGTTCAATTCTGCCGTGACTTCCTTAGCCAAAGCTTCTCTAACCACTTCTTCTTTCACTGGTTTAGACAGCTGCTTACTCTCCAAGTGAGCAAGTACCGCCTCAGCTTCCTTTGGACTACACCCAACTTGGTGCAACCTTTCTTCTGTCAACTTGGATTCTGGAATTCCTATGGCATGAACGCAAAATGCCACAATGTCCTCTGCATCACGCAGGGGCACATCTTCCTTGGTTTCTGCTCCATCCGCAACTTGCTCCAAAATCTGTTTTGTTGTCTCACCCAACACTTCCTTGTGCTGTTCTGGTTTGACTGAAGTGTCCTCACTGTGCGACACCCCTGACGTGCTACATTCGTTGTGCTTCATTGGTGTTGGCATCGCAACCACTTGCTTGCCATCATGCTGTCTCGAAGACACTGCTGGATTGCTTAAGACTTCGATCTTCTCCTGGACCGAACCCAAGCGTTTCTCTAGTGCTGCTAACCTGTCCAACTTGACTTGGCTAACATCCTTGGCTATTGTGTTTTTCTTGGCTACTGAAACTGTCTTTTTACCGCTGCAATGCTTAGGCAAGTCCTTGCACATGCTAGGGTCTTCGAAAATCTGTACCGAAGACACTCGTGCCCTGCGTCCTAACTTGCTCTTCTGCGTCATTGGTAAACTCCATGTTCCAGACTCTTCCATAAACACCAAACAAACTGCATGAGGAATTGGCGCTGCCTTGGCTATCCGCAGAAATCTTGTCCTAAGATCATCGAATGATCATCTAACGGAACAACTTTCAAGTCCATCCTGCCGTGCCATCTTCCTACTCGAATTGGGGCTGCTGTTATCTTCACTGTCACATCTCGGATCCCAAAATTCGCTCCTTTGAACTTCACATGAATGAATTCCATCCCACTGTGTAGTGATAACGCATTCCTGTTGCTTATCAAACTGTGCGAAGCTCCCATGTCTATCAATGCAGAAACTTTCAGCCCACTAACTGTTGTTTCAACAAAATCTAGACCTTGCTGCACTTCACCTTGTTCTTTTTCGCGACCCCTCGCTGTTTGGCTAAGACAAGCTTCTACTGCCTTCATAGCTTCCACAACTTCGTCTACTTGCTGAGGTGCCTCAAACACCCTCATCGCTGCAAAATTTACGGTTGGACCCTTCTGTGCATCTAGAAATGGCCTATTTGGACAATCTCTCACATAGTGGTCCCTTCCACAGATATAGCAGTAAACCTTCTTTACTTTTGGTTGATCCGGCTGCCTGCGGTTCGTCTTGCCTTGAACCTTTTCCCTTGCTTCAGTCCTAGCCTTTTCTTCAGCTTCCTGTCTAGCAAGTTCTTGCAACCGTTCTTGCTCAGCATGCCTTCGGGTAGTTCTTCCAAGAACTTGTCCCATTTCTCGCATACATTTTGTTGTTTCTTCCAACGCATCAGACAATCATTCGCAGCATGCACCTACTGCTTTGAATGTCCCTTCCGCTGAGTCTTGGGTCTGTTCCTTGCTTGAACCCCCTTCTTGGTTGTTTACAAATGGTGCCAACACCTGCAACAACTTTTGAACGAGTGTTTCTTGCTTCTCGAACTCTCCCATCTGACCAACGTTTCTGAAACCACTTGGCTCCATTTGGATGTGGCGTTAAGTCCTTGCTCGACTCAACTCCAACCTTTGCACAAAGTCCAATCTTTGCACAAACGCTCGTTTTATGCCAAACGAACCCTTGAAAGCCTTTCTGGGCGTTTCTAGCTTCCAACACGAGCTAAAACGTGCTTCCAAGACGAGCTGCCTGTCTAGCTCCCAACCCGAGCTAAAACGAGCTTCCAAGACGAGCTGCCTGCCCAGCTCCCAACACGAGCTAGGGCTCACTGCTCCGAATGCGAGCTACCGGACTGGCTCCCAACACGAGCTAGCTTTTCTCCCAACACGAGCTAGCTTTGCTCCCAACGCGAGCTGGATTTTCTCCCAACGCGAGCTGGATTTGCTCCCAACGCAAGCTGGATTTGCTTCCAGCACGAGCTGGTCTGCCGGTCTTCCAACACGAGCTGGATTTTCTCCCAACACGAGCTGGTTTTCCAGTCTTCCGAAACAAGCTCAATTTCTGTCAAAACCCTTGTGAAAGCTAACCATTGGCTCGGCTAACCTTCGTTTTCCACTTCCGCGGAAGAGAGCACAAACCCTTGCTCGATTTGCTGCCCTGCTGAACCCTTGCACCTGGGCTCTTCGTTTTCCACCTATTTCGCAAGCCGTAGCGATGAGCTTCCAACCTTGACTCATTTTCTAGCTCTGATACCACTTGTCACGGCCACACTTGGGTAGCAGAATTAATGAACCCAAGGGTGACGTGCGGCACTGCTAGGATGTCGGTTGAGGGCTTGGCCAACTCAACCTTCGCACCTTCAGACTACGCCTCCAATTACCTGCGGAATACCTAACGTTTCAACACTTCTCTGCAGAACATTATACACTTAACTCTGTTACACTTCTACTTAATCGTTACGCCTTGCCGGCACACTTAAACATTCAACAAGTTTAACATATGCAGCAATGAACAAAAGCAAAGGCACACAAGAGATAAATGGTTGGGCTGCCCAACTGGCAGAGCCCGTTTATATATATATATATATATATATATATATATATATGCAGAGACTTTACATTCATGGAGTTGCCCAACTGGCAGAGCTCCTGGGTGCTGCACAAACTAGCAAGCCACCCTTACAAAGATTACAAGTGAAAACAGCAAACTGGTGACTATCTGCACACAGTCATAACCAAACCCATCCGCGAGCCTAGCGCACTTGTAAACCTCCGTCTATCTCTTGCTTCCTTTTTTTTTACGAAATGAACGCACTCTTTATATATGCTTCCATCCCGAGTTATCCGGCGTGCTCCCATCACGAGCTAGTCGGCTTGCTCCCATCCCGAGCTGGCGTTTCTCCCATCACGAGCTGGATTGTCTCCCATCACGAGTTGGTTTGTCTCCCATCACGAGATGGATTTTCTCCCATCACGAGCTAGCTTTTCTCCCATCCCGAGATGGATTGTCTCCCATCCCGAGCTGGACTTTCTCCCAACACGAGCTGGACTTTACCTTTGCTTCCAAAACGAGCCACTGCATTTAAATAGAGATCGGGATATCTCTATTTGATCACTCATTCACACACTTTTCTCATTTGGAAAGTGGCGCACTTGTGAGGAGGAGGCTCTGCTACTAGGAGAAGACTATCTCTTGTATTCTGGTTATATCATTGCTCTATCTATCTCTGAGGAAGTTATTGGGGTTTTTCACCTTTATGGTTTTCCCCAAGTAAACTCTGTGTCTCTTGTGTGCTTGCATTATTGTGTCCATGATTGATATGCTGTAGATTTGATGTACATGTTGTTCTCTTAGTTAAGATCCTAGATCATATTGAAGTAAATTCTGAAAATTTAACAAACATTTGTCTCCAATTACAACTAAAGAGAATGGAAATGTACATAATAAAAATATGTACCACAGAATGAACTCTGTTTTACAGAATGAGTGTCCAGTTTTCCCTCATAGGTGATAGAATGGTGTTGTTTCTATTACAAATAAAACTGATTAGAGTGTTGAAGTTCATGTTGTTTAACAAACTACAGAGCCTTTGACTCCAATTATTGTTGTAGGGAATGTAAGTGTAGAGCCCAATGGGTATCCATCTGAACATGCAACTACAAAAAATAAAAATTCTCCAATTCTAGAAGCTTCAACAGAAATGCTTAAAGTGTGTTCAACAAATCAAACTACAAATGCTACCGGAAGGCCAATATGTAGCTGCTTAAGGACATCCTTGTTGCGTCTTAAGAAGTGGGAAAGATGGTATAACCACAGACTAAGTGATGGGAAGAAATATTTTAAGGAAATTGGAAGATTTTTTTCTGGTAAACCACTTCAAGATGTAGATGAAAATGAAATTATTGTTGGAATTGGGTTCTTCATGAGAAAAAACTATAGTGCAAAGTCTAAAGTTGAGGATATTCTTGAACACCTAGATGGAATGCTTGATAAAATTTGATCTATTGTTGTGAAAGAGATTCGTAACGATTTTATGCCTTGGAACATGGCTTCTGTATTTATTGAATCAAGCATGACTCATAAGGATTTGCAATGTTTGAAGCGGATTGACTCTCATGGTGTACTAAAGGGGGTTAATCCATCACTAGTTTGTAAGGAAATGAAAAAGTGGAGCAAAGAAGTTGAGGATATTGATATGGGTTGGCAGTGAACTGATGGTTTCACATATGGAGTTAGAGTGAAGCAAGTAAATTCATATGCTTCCTTTATGGTTGAATCATATGAAAAGAGGTATGGAAATATAGTCAATGAGGTCTCTTTCAAACTTGGTATTGATTCTCATGTACATTATGATCGAGGTGAGCAGGTATGTGATATATTATTTGATTTATTAGAAGATAGTGGGTTGATGTCTTGTGTAATCCTTAGAAAATGGGATGGAAAAGAAGAATATAAACATGTTTTAGCAAACACTATTGATCTTGAAAGTGAGGATAACTTAATGAAACAGTTAATCAATCTTTCACAAGATGGGATCCAGATGGGGGATGGAAGGGTATTGAAGATGAATTTGTTCTAGTGTCATGATCTATTGGCCATATGCAGTTTAGTATGCAATAATAATGTTTCTCCAATGGGTAATATTATTTTCCCTTGGTGTACATGCCATAAAAAATCTATACACATGGTTACAAATGAAATCAAAATTGGAGAAGGAGATACTATCCATAGTGTTTCCGAATTTTATGCAATGTCACCAAACTTACTCTGGGTCAGCTATGCACATTTATTATAAGTTTCAGTTTTATGTTTATATTATATATCTTTCCATTAATTTCTTAATATTACTATATTATAAAACATTAAGAGTTGAATCCTGCTTTGGAACCAAGCAAAGGATGGGAAGAAAAGTTAGATGGTCGTATTATAGACGTCCAACCAACATTATCTAGTATAAAAATGAATGTTATGAAGAACTATCCCATTGATAGAAGAAATTATGAAAATAGTATACACTTTAATAATTAATTCCTAAATATTAATTAAGTTTCTTGGTTTTTAATTATCTCATACCCAGTGAAACATGTGCTTCCAATTACAACTGAATCCTTGCTCAATGTCTACGCTTGTATATTGTTCTCTCCATGTTGGAATTAGAACTATTTAGAAGATGTTTCATTTAATTCAAAGAATCGCACAAGATTATAACAAGGTTCATCCAACTAGAGGCCTTGAGAAAACCAAATTTGTGAAAATTTGGGAGGAGATGGAGAAGATAGGGGTTGCATGTAAGCCTGGAGAACCATACCATCATAAAATCCAAGAGCACAATGATCTTAACTACGGGAAATCAGATGGATCAGCATCGGACAATATCCTTATTCTACATGAGGGATTTTTAAAGGTAGTTTAATGATTATGCTAACATATCAAATAATTTTTATGTGGGTCTTGACTAATAATAAATAATGATGTTATTATGTTTTTAGCAACGATGAATGGATCTCACTATTATTTAGTTTGAACAGAAAACTTAGTGTTTTACTGTTTAATCATATGCATTGACATGTCTTATTTCTAGATTATTGAAGGCTGAGCAGATGAAGAGAAGTATAAAAATTTGGTGAGGATGTGGAAGTTCTATAAAGAAATCCACATGTTGCAACTGCAAGGGTGTAGAGGGGTTGATGCATATGCATATGCATAGGAGAAAAGGTATGTCAATTTATGATAGTTTCATCATATTATCTTTTTCAGAATGGTTGTATTGTTTCACTCGTGATAACATTTTGAACCATTGACATTACAGGATAGGCATCCTTGCTAGTGAGTGGCTTTGGTTGTGTTCTTGTTGTTTAGGAGATGAGACGGTTCCTTATATGCATGTCCAAGGTGCCCATTCTCTTGATATGACTCGGAATATTCATCCATATACTTTGGGATGGTTAAGGAATGAAGTAATGGAGCGTAAGCAAAGAGAAATCAAAATTTTGAATAGAAACCAAGGAGGAGGGAAAGGAGTTCCTAAGGAGTATAGAATCACATTTGAACATGATAGGATGTGTCTTGTAAATGATATGAGAGCACAATTTTTCAAGTTTGTGATGAGATCAGAAGGTACTTTCCAAAATTTTAGACAAAGAATATTATTGCCATCAAATATTAGAAGTCAACTTCATGTTGAATATGAGAAGTCAAGAACTCCATTAAATGAGGAAACTGTAGCACAATTGGCATCATGTTTCCTTGATGTCACTCCACAACAAGTGAAACAACTCTTTCACTCATGGGTAAAATAGTCTAAGAAATCATTAATTGCATAGCCAACTGTAAGTATGTTCTAATTTTAAATGGTATATCGTTCAATTTTCCCCCTCGAAGTGGCTTGCAATCAATAAATCTTGTCTTCTGCTATTTCTGATATATCGTTCATTTTCATCATTTAATTGTTGCAGGTTCCTCACATCTGGTATCAGAGCACTTTCTTTGGCTCGTTGGGTGGAATTTCTACTAATTTTTTTTTCAGATCTGTATTGCAGGTTCTGATCCGGGAATAATCCCTATCCACTTAACTGTGGGAAGTATTTGGGAATAGCCCTAAAACTCATTGTGAGGAGTACCATAGGAATCCCAAAGTAGTTGTCCCATTTAGAGGACTTGTCAGCGAAAAGGGAAACGACCCCTACCTGATTGACTAGTTCCCACCTGTGAGGTAAACCAAGAGCTGCTGTGTGTGGAAAAGCAGTTATCAATTTTACCTTAGCTGTGGAGTGAGGGGTATTGCCCCAATACGCAAGCCGTTAGACAACATTGGTGGTCGAGTGAATCCCCTAAACTTTAAGGAAGTCGTACATACCTGTGGTCCATATCTATTACCAGGTGATAAATAATATATTACATCTATCCAGAACTGTTGCAGATCAATTCCGAGCCGTTGCAGATCCATTCTGGAAAAAAAATATGTTTTTTCGCCATATCTTCTTTGTTTTAACTCTGTTTCCCTTGAAAATTTACTAACACCCCTGCAATCCCATTCTGCATATTTCATTCTTGAGGACCCTATCCCAAATGCCATTTCTCGAAGCCAGAAATGCCACATTTGTCTATTTTTAGGAATTGCCATAACTTCTTCGATTTTCACCCAATTGCTTTCAAATTTTGCCACAGTATTCATTTCTTTTTTCTTCTTCTTTGTCCCTCTTTGACAAATTTTCCCATTCTTTCACCTCGCTTCTACAATCCCCATTATCTACTTCCCCATCCATTAAAAAGTGTCCAAAACCTAGTCAAACCTCAATTACCCATCAGATGTTTTCCCAAATCCAAATTTTCCTTTACTAAAGAAGTTTATACTTCTGTTTATGGTTGTCACCCACGCAAGAGAAAAAAACATGGAGGAAGAACTTGCAGCCATCGAAACCAAACTCCAATATCTGGATGAAAAGTTTCTCGGCCTTCATCTTCACCACTCAGCCATGAACAAAAAACGACATCCAGAGTCTTCTGCAGACACTGGGTTCTCTTCTTCCAGCAATTTTCATGGGTCGAAGCTTTTCTTCGCTTCAATGGTAATGATCCGACTGGATGGATATACCGGGAATAACAATATTTTAGTCTACATCATACTTTTGATGTCAACAATTTTCCACTTGCATCCTTTCATTTGGAACATGAAGTCCTTCAATGGTACCGTTGGTACATGAAGGCTCAGGAAGAGCCAAAATGGACAGATTTTTTCCAACTCCTTTTGCAACGATTTGGCCCTAGTGCTTTTGATGACTTCACAGGAGTACTCACTAAACTTCTCCAAATTGGAACTATGAGAGAGTATCAGATATAATTTGAGAAACTAGCCAATCACACAGAAGGATTGCGTGCTGAATTCTACATGAGTTGTTTTATCAATGGTCTAATGGATGCAATCTGATCTGAGGTTAAAATTTTCTATCCCAACACAATGATGGAATCCCTAGGGTTGGCTAATTTGGCCGAGGACAAGATCACAGCCCAAAAGCGCTCCAAATCCACTTTTGTTCCCTTTAGAAATATGGTTTCCCAACGACCTCCCATCACACTAGCTCCTCGACCAAATCACATCAAGCATTTGTCTGAAGCAGAGATGTGGGAACATAGAGAAAAGGAAATTTGTTATAATTGTGATGATAAATTCACTCGGGGACATAGATGTGTTTAGAAAATATCTATCTCTTAGATGTGGATTCTTCGCCTGCCTCTGAAATTGGTGACAAAGCTCCGGATACAATAGATGATCAGGTCAACATTCAGAAGCCTCTTGTTGACCCTACATCTCAGGACGACCACCCAGAGATATCTCTCCATGCTTTAGTTGGAGTCATCACCCGACAAACAATGCGAGTCAGGGTTTACTTCAAGAAGCTCCCTCTTACAATACTCATTGATTCTGGTAGCACTCATAACTTCATTGACCCTTAGATCGCCAAACAGGCTAATTGTTTTGTCCATCCTTGCTCCAAATTTAAAGTCATGATTGCCAATGGGGGCACCTTATCTTTCAAGGGGAAGTGTCACAATGTGCGTATCTCTATGGGAGATTATAACCTGCGCTCCGACATGTTTTCCTTAGCCTTTGGCAGATGTGATGTGGTTTTGGGCGCTCAATGGCTATGCACACTTGGCCCCATCTTATGGAATTTTGCTGAACTTTGGATGCAGTTTTTAGTCAATGGACACAAACACACATTGAAGAGATTACAACCAGGGTCTCTCAACAACATCAGTTCACATCGCATGGAAAATATCCTTAAGAAGAATTCACATTGTTTCATCGCTCAGCTCCATTCCATTCAGATGCACCCAACATCGGTCTCCACTACTCCTTTGGATCTATAACAAATTTTGGATAGATATGTAGGTGTCTTTGCTGAACCAGTGAGTTTTCCACCTTCAAGACCAGAGGACCATCGTATTCATCTCCTTCCTGGAAGCATTCCTCCCAACATCAGTCCCTATTGCTACCCATTTCACCAAAAAACAGAGATTGAGATGCTCGTTCGAGATTTACTAAAGAAAGGTATTATTCACCCTAGTACTAGTTCCTTTTCTTCACCAGTTCTTCTTGTTCGAAAAAGATATGGGTCATGGTTCCTCTACATTGACTTCTGAGCACTTAATCACCTCACAATCAAGGATAAGTTTACAATTCCTGTTGTTGATGAGCTTCATGGTGCTCATTTTTTCTCCAAGTTGGATCTTCGTTCTGCGTATCATAAAATTCGGGTTCATGAGAATGATATCCCTAAAACATCTTTCCAAACACATGATGGAAACTATGAGTTTTTGGTCATGCCCATTGGCCTCACTAATGCTCCTTCCACATTTCATGCATTGATGACTAAAATATTCTGACCCTACTTGCGAAAATTCATTCTAGTCTTCTAACATGTTATAAAACTTGACGAGAAATTTATACTCAAAACGAGAACTCTAGCCATAAAAACTTATATTTTTGCATAAAACACACCAAAAAACAACCTCAAATCAAAAAGTGGTGCTACCGGTAGCACCACTTTTTTTTATGGTTAAAAATATAGACATGGACCAAAACAATCCTTATTGTTGTTTACAAAAACCTTAAAATCAAGCCCTGAATTGAAAACTAATGCTACCGGTAGCACACTTTTTTCAGAAAATAGCATTATTATATCATTGTATCATAATTTAAAATTGTATTTGTTAATTCTCTTAGCAACACTATATAAAACTAGCATCTAGTTAAATACAAATTATTCAATAAATTTTTTAACCTCTCTTTCTATATAAAATAAGCAAATTTATGATATTATTCATAATAAAACGATATATTAAATCATAAAACATCTAAGTTATGATATTTGGGTGCACAAGGGAGAAAACACCTATAACAATTTTTATCGTTGCATAAAAAGCACTAAAAAACAACCCAAAGACCTCCTAGAATTAAATAAAAAATTCAAAAATGCAAAAAGTATTTTAAAATTTTCAAAAAGTGAATTAAAAATAATTTCATAAATTATTTACAACCTTAAAAAAAAACTATAAACAAATTATAAAAAAAAAATCCAAAAAAATGGAAAATCAAAATTAAAATGAAATAGAAATTTCAAATTTTCAAAAAAAAAATACAAATTAGAAAAAAAAAAAACACTTTGAGAATTTTTTTTTTTATAAATATCAATTTAAAATATACATATATTTGAAAAATACCACAAAATATTTAAAAATGTTTTAAAAATTTAAAGAAAAATTAATTAAAAAATTAGAAAAGTGTTAAAATTTTAAAATCTAGAAAGAAAACTAGATTTAATATATATATATATATATATATATCTCAATAAAAGAAACAAAATTTTGTTTTTTACTATATAAAAATCTCAATAAAAAAGAAATTAAAAACAAATAAATTGATTTTAAAAACAAAAAACATATAACAAAATTAAATTCTAACAAAACAAATTTTAAAAAATTTAAAAAATCTCAATAAAAAAAAGTTAATTTTAAAAACAAAGCACATATAAAAAAATTAAATTCTAACAAAACAAATTTTATAAAAACATAATAAAAAATTAAATTAAAAAAAAAACAAATAATTTTTTTTTTAAATCCCTCCCCTCCTTCCCTTCCTCCCATGCCTCCCTTCCCCCTTCCTCCCATGCCTCCCCTCCACCATCCCCCACAACCCCTCCCCCCTCCATCTCCCCTCCCCCTTCCTCCACTGCCTCCCCTCCGCCATCCCCCACGACCGCCTCCCTCCTCTGCCTCCCCTCCCCCTTCCTCACCGGGCTCCCATCCAGCATACCCCACGCCCCCCTCGCTCCCCCCCGCCCCTCTCCTCCCTCCTCTCCCCCTCCCCACTGCCATATCCCCCCTCCCTGCCCCCTATCCACCACTCCCCTCACCCTCCCCACACCCCGCCCATTGCCCAGACCACCATCAACCAGGTAGCGCGATTCTGAGGAGGGAGGAGAGGGGCGGGGGGGGAGCGAGGGGGGCGTGGGGTATGCTGGATGGGAGCCCAGGGAGGAAGGGGTAGGGGAGGCGGAGGAGGGAGGCGGTCGTGGGGGATGGCAGAGGGGAGGCGATGGAGGAAGGGGGAGGGGAGCCGGAGGAGGGAGGGGCCGTGGGAGATGGTGGATGGGAGGCGTGGGAGGAAGGGGGAGGGGAGGCGGAGGAGGGAGGGAGGCGGAGGAGGAAGAGTGTTTTTTTTAAATTTGTTTTTTCTTATGTTTTTATTACGATTTTTTTTTTAAGTTTTTTTTTTAATATTTTGTTAATGTTTTGTTAAACAAAATTTGTTTGGTTTTTAATTTTTTTTTAAATTGAAAATATTATTTTTCAATTATAATTTGTTAATTTTTTTTAATTTTTTAATTTTGTTTCTAGTTTTTATCAAAAATTCTTAATTTTTTAAAAATTTTGTTTTAAAATTTGGTTAAATTTTATTTTATTTTATTTTCGTTTGTTTTTAAGTTTTATTTTGTTTTATTTTTACTTTTTAGGTGTTTTTTATCAATTTTTTTTTAATCTTTTAAATTTGAAGTTAGATATTTAAAATAGTTGAAAATGAATAAAAAATGGTTAAAATTATTTTTATTTTCTATTTTGTTTTACAAATTTGCCTATCTTAATTACTTAATTAAGATAAAAGTTCAAAGAAAAACTTGAAAATATATATATATTTTTCATTCTATCTACCTTCTAAAAGTTTAAAAATTTTGAAAATTGATATATTTTTTCATTATGACTTGCTACTAAATGTATATTTTTTTGTAAAAGTCGAAAAAACGCATTCGTAAAAAAAAATAAAAAAAATTACCAAGAAGTTTTCAAAATGACAAAAAAATGGCTCAAAATGAAAAATGGTGCTACCAGTATACACACTTTCTGAAATGAAGGTAGAAACAACTACTAAAATTGACTCCCCAAAAAATGAGAAAAATGTCAGGTTCTCATCAAGTTGTATAACATGTTTTCTTTGATGATATCCTCATATATAATAAAACATGGGCTGAGCATATCCAACATCTAGATCTTGTAATGAAATTTTTCTTTGAGCATCATCTCCACGACAAATAGTCTAAATGTATTTTTGGATAGGAGGAAGCAGAGTATCTCGAGCATATTATTTCAGCACAAGGGGTTCACGTGGATCCTGCCAAAATAGATGCCATGAAAAATTGGCCGCATCCTCAGACACTCAAGAGTCTTTGTGGCTTTTTGGGATTAACTGGCTACTACCGCAAGTTTGTCAAGGATTATGGGAAGATTGCAGCTCCATTAACTGCTTTATTGAAAAATTATGTTTTTACATGGACACATGCTACTGAGTGTGCATTTGACAAACTGAAACAAGCTATGTGTACTACACCTATTCTAGCTATGCCCGATTTTTCCAAGCCCTTCACTATTGAGAGTGTTTCTTGCGACAATAGACTTGGTGTTGTTCTCCTTCAAGATGAACATCCCATTGCATTCACCAGCAAAGCCCTTTCTTGTAAGAATTTAGCCTCCTCTACATATGAGAAGGAAATGATGGCTATTTTGCATGCAGTACAGAAGTGGCAGCCATACATATTAGAGAATCATTTATGCATCAAGAATGATCACCAGAGTCTGAAATATTTCCTAGAACAATGGGTATCCTCCCCAACACAACAAAAATAGGTTACCAAACTCATGGGTTATGACTATGACATCACTTACAAGAAGGGTAAGGACAATCTTGTGGCGGATGCTCTTTCTTGCACATTTGATGACCACATTTCTCTTTCATATATTTCTATGCCTATTCCAAATTGGTTGCAATCTGTTCAATAGGGCTATGTCAATGACTCCTCATTATCTCAAATCATCCAATGGTTGCACAACAACCCTTTTGATGTACCACATTACTCTTGGTATGGTGCTTCCCTGAGATACAAGGGTCGTCCGGTGCTTCCCTGAGATACAAGGGTCGTCCGGTGCTTCCCCAGAGCACAGACCTTCAATAAGATGTCTTCTTTGAACTCCATGATTCTCCATCGGTAGGGCACTCTGGGTTCCTCAAAACATATGAGTGGCCACGGCGTAAATTATTTTGGCATGGAATGGAAAGGAAAATTCAACAAATGGTGGATGAATGTGATACGTTCCAGTGCAGCAAGGGTGAAACAACACTCCTTCTGGTATTGCTCGAACCCTTACCCATCCCTACACAGATTTGGACAAATATTTCTATGGATTTCATTGAAGGGATCCCTAAATATGGAGGGAAGACAATGATTTTGGTTGTAGTTGATTGCCTCTCCAAATATAGTCATTTTTGTGCCCTCATCCATCCCTATACTTCCTTCTTAGTCGCACAAATTTTCCTATACCATATCTTTTGTCTTCATGGAATCACTTCTTCCATTGTCTCGGATCGCGATGTAACTCTCACTATTCATTTTTGGACAAAACTATTTCGCCACACTGGCACCAAACTGAAGATGAGTTCAGGGTATCACCCACAAACAAATGGCCAGACTGAAATTATCAATAAATGTTTGTAAACTTATCTTCATTGCTTCACCTCCAAACAACAATATCAGTGGGAAAAGTGGCTCCCTCTCGTTGAATGGTGGTACAATACCTCCTACCACACTATGTCTAAAATGAATTCATATGAAGCAATCTATGGTCAGGCACCACCAGTTCTTCTTCCATAGACCGCTAGTAGTTCAGTGGTTCAGGAAGTTGACACGGTTCTTTGAAACTGCGATCAAATTCTTCGCATTTTGCAGGACAATCTTCACATGGAAAGAAATTGAATGAAACAACAAGCTAATCAACACTGTTCTAAGTGCACTTTTCAAGAAGCTGATATGGTTTTTCTTCGTCTACAGCCTTACAAGCAATCTTTCCTGAAACTCAAAGGGTGTCATAAGCTCGCTCTAAAGTTCTATGGGCCATATAAGGTTCTTCAGAATATTGGGTCTGCTTATTATAAATTGGAACTTCCTCCTTCTTCCTGCATTCATCCAGTATTTCATGTCTCTTGTCTGAAGAAATTTCTTGGCACCAACATCAAAGGACAAATTATTTTACCAGAATTGGATAATGAATGATCCCTCCTTTTGGAGCCATAGGCCATCCTAATAGGCACACTCATTAGCTTCACTCTCAATCTATCACAAAGGTATTAATTCAGTGGCACATAATGAAATGAGAGGATGCTACATGGGAACCACTCCTTCAGATTCAATAACAATTTCCACATCTAAAGCTTTGAGGACAAAGATTTTTCTAAGGGGGAGGCAAGGTTAGGAACCCGTGTCAACCCGTCTCTTTACTTTGTTAGTATATTGTTGTTGGATGCATATGATTTGTAACTCATGCAGTAGTATTATATGTTCCATGGTATTGATCCATAGTTTGTATATCCCATAGTATTATATGTTCCATGGTATTGATCCAGAGTTTGTATTATCCCATAGTATTATATGTTCCATGGCATTGATCCATATTATTGGACGCATATAATTTGTAAGTCATCCCCTAGTATTATATCTTCCATGGTATTTGTCATGTCCCCAATTTCGTCTCATTTAGTTCCCATGGTTAAAGGGGATAAAATAATCCCTAAGGAGATAAATTTATTTCATCTTTGTACACTAGAATACAAATTATCCTAAGTCTAGTATAAACAATAATTTTATTTAATTTTAATTATTTTTATGAATAATTATTCCTAAATATTGAGCAAGTGGGCCAAGAGGGCGCCCTCACGAGGATAAGGTTTCTAAAATAGAATTGGAGGCAAGAAAATAGAAAAAGAGGAAAAGCGGGGAAGGTGTAAGAAGATGCCAAAAGCATAAAAGTGGAAACATCCAGAAAAAGCTAAGGAGGGCGTAGTTTCTAAAAGGGAGCTCAGTTTACAAAGCAGGAAACTCTAATAAAGAAGGAAACATATTGAAACAAGGGGGGGGGGGGGGCACAATTTCTAAAGGAAATAAAAGCTTGTAAGGAAAAATCAAGGAAAGTATATCCACTCATGGGTGGCCCATGTGGAAGGGTTCTCACAGGTCACCAAGCTATTCAACTTGCTCAGCGGGTCACTCTAAGATTCTAAACAAGAATGATTCCAACTCCAATTCAAATATTCTTACCATTTTGTAATTGAATGTGAGAGATTTAGCTTCTCTTGTTAAGTGATGTGCCTCAACCTTGCTTTGGGTGATGCTCCCCTTAGCCATTATTGTTCCAGTATCTCTTCCACTCTCTCTTACAAGTATTGAAGACTATTGTACAACCATTGAAGATCATATTTCAGCCACATATATTCTGATGTGCAGGTCTTGAAGTCCATTCAAGCTGATTTGAGAGTCATAAGAATGAATATCAAGCATCCAATTTGAAATCTCTACGCATTCCGTTCATTCAGTGGGAACATAGTGGAAGGACCGAAATGGAGCTTCCGAGTTCAGAACTTCTGAGAACTTATGATTTGTGAGACCTAATTCATTTCTTTTGGAGGGTTGTTTCCAATAAGAAACGTCGTTTTCCTTGTTGAAAAACGTGTCTGGATGACCAAGATACAACCATTCTCACTAGAGCCGAGGTTTCAATGTTAAGGAGCACACGTGTGAAGTTTCAATTGATGAACGCGCCCCTGAGCATCTCATCAAGTTCAGTATGAACTCATCTATATATATCAACCCTGTTATTAGTCATATATCAGATCCAGTGCAGAACTCCGTCTTCTTCTCCTCCTCCCATACTCATTCTTTCAGTGTGTAATATTTCTCTAAGCATTGGAGACTCCCTGAAGTTATGAATGTAATAATTTATATAATATATTCTTGGGACCTCCATTTTTGACCTACTTTTGTTCATTAACTTTTATCAGAACCCTCACATGCTTCAGAACTGGTTTTTGTAAGCCTTTAAGGCAATTTGAAACAAGTAATTCAAAGACTAGCCCATTATGCACTTTTATTTAACTAGTTTTACCATTTTTGCAATTCATGACTAAGTATGAGTCAGTTTTCTTATATGAAGGTCATTTGAGGATCCTAAGACACTAATGAAGCTATCCCAACCCTTTTCCCGAGGATTCTAATATTCCTAATACTATTTGGAAGAGCTTGGAAATCCATTAGTTGAGTATTCCTAATTAGCCCCTTTGAATCTTTTGCTCCCAAACACCCCTAGATCCTCCCAAATTCTCAGAATATTTTTTCCAATTACTGATTAGAGTGATAAGGACTTATATCCACCATTTGGTTGCATTCCGGTATAAACACTGAATTTAGTTTGCATATGCTGGTGTGCCCAGGAAGCATTGGAGTAGACTTCAGCCTGGCTAATGCTCGAAACATAAATGGCCCCAGTACTTTGTGCATAAGACTTATATTTGTCCTTTTCCTACACATGTTTTTTACTGCACACATCCCTATACATTTGGAAGAACCTTAATATCCCAAATCCTTAATTCCAGTGTCATTTAATTGTGCCTTTGACCAGTTCTTTTCTAACTAGTTTCCTGCTTGTCAAAGTTGTGTTTTTAAGTTGTAATTTTGCATAATCTAAACTCCAAATCAGTTCAGGGATATTACAGTATTGATCCATAGTATTGGCGCATAGACTTAGTATATAAGTATATGTTGATGCCAATGAAGGGATCCACGAGTTATTTGTATTGAGCTTGCTCAAAGGAGGTTGCCCCATCGAAGTGGCCCGCGATCAATAAATCTCTTTTGTTTTCTTCTATTTCTGATATATCATGCATTTTCATCATTTAATTGTTGCAAGTTCCTCACATCCTCTTTAAGCTTTTTGAACATATGAATAATAGTTTAAGATTAATCAAACAATTTCTATATTATCTTTTCTCTTAAGGTCCGACAGACCAAATTTGGCCTCAGTGGATGTTAAAAACCATCATCATCATCATCATCATAAATACCAATATTAATAATTTGTGAAAGATAATAATATTATTTATGTACTCAGTAAAAAAAAATTAGTTTAATTCTTTTAAATTATTAGTAGTGATTGAATTTCACTAAGTTGATTACTATTAATTTTTATTCAAATTGATTATTCATTATTGCAATGAAAATTGGCCATGGTTGAAATTGACTCAAATTGATTGTGGTTGGTTATTGTTTTATTTAAAATAAATGGATTACTATAACATAAATTGACTCACGATTACTACAACAAAATTTAAGTATGGTTTACTCCAATTGTATATAATTGACTATTTTAAAATTATTCTCGTTGGATTTTCTATGATTATGGTCCATTGATGGTTTTTAGAGTTAACTTTTGTTTACTATGTTTTCCATTAGTTGAATCTATTATAAGATGGCCCATTAGGAATGAATATGGTTTCTAATCTTTTGTTTACTATGGTTTTTTAGTTGACTTAGCATGAGATGGTTCATTATGATGGAATATGGTAATTTTGGTTAACTATAATTAATGATGGTTAACGGTGATTCAATTTTGCTAACAAACATTATAACCTTTACTATGGTTTAGAATTGTTGAATTTGATTAATTATAATTAATCATAATAGACTTTGGTTGACATTCATTATTTTATATTAACTTTGATTAATCATAATAATATATGGTTAACTTTTATTTTCTATATAACCATAGTTATCTATAAATTTATTTTGGTTTAATTTAGTTGACTATAATTGTATTTGGTTAATCATACTGGACTCTTGTTTTCTTTGACAAATATTGCCTAGTCGTTGATCACTTTGGTTGATGAAGTGATTGACATCAATTGTCTTTGGTTAACCAAAATTAATGTTGCTTGAAATTGGTTCACCTTGGTAAATTATGGTTGGGTTTGGTTGATGTCACATTGCAAGATTTAAGGAGCAATAATTTAAGTAGTGGTTATAGTATGGTTGTCTTAACCATTTGACCATATTGTCCATATGGTTAAATAAGAGAAGTAGTAGGAGGGAGACGAAGGTTGGAACTTGGGTGCATGGTGAGGATTAATGCACGTGAAAGGAAGTGTAAGCCGGCGGAAGGGTGCTTAACATGGGCGAGTTGGATCGTGGAGCGTGGGTCTGGAGGAGGGAATCGAGAGAAGAGTGCGTGTGGATGTGGATGAGTGATGAATGGGAGGCTGGGAGTGTAACTTGGAGTATGCAAGAGTGGATGAGTGATGACTGGGAGTGTAACTTGGAGTATGCAAGAGTAGAAGAGATTTTGATGTATAGAGAATGAGATAAGTGTAAGTTAATTTTACGGGAGTTTTTTAAATTTTTTGAATAGTTGTTCATAAATAATTTGTAGATAATGAATGGATAACTTTTAGCTTATGCATGAATAAAAGATTTTGTGGCACAAGAAATAAGAAACAACTTATTATTTATTTATGACAATAAACTTTGCATATAAATGTTACTAACCACAAATTAAATAACTATAATATTCAATTATCCCACCCCTAATATTTATATTGAATTATAAAATTCTTACCATACTTGAACCAAGTTTTTCTTATCACTAAAAATCAAATAATTAAAAATTAAAAACAAAATAATTACCCAACCAAAATGGAATAAGATTTCAATATAAAATATTAAAGATAACAAAAGTGGCAAAACAACGAGTCTCAAAAAGATCCTCAACTAGTAGTAGGAATTACCATCTTTATCTCACGATGGGGCCATTCATGCATTATCTTAAACTGTAACGGAGTTTAATGTTTTATATATGAATCAAATGAGTAAACATGTATTTTTACTTACCTATTTTTTAAATGTGACGGTTTAAGTGTCTTTCCAAGATTAAAGAGTCTTTTCGAAAGAAAAAAATGTAAAAATAGTTAAATCATAAACATTAAATTGATTGTGAATCAGCAGTGAATTTTTGTCTTATTCTCTGATAATGCTCAGCGAGGTTGACATTCTGAAGATCAAAAGATAATATGTGACCATCTAGAATCTTTGTTGTTACAAGACTTTTGTCCTCCACACAAACAAGCAAATATCTCAATGCTACACTTTTCTCGTGCTCTTGAGGAACCATGATTACATCTGACCTCTCGTGTTTTTTTATGAAAGAAGATACAACTTCGCATATGCTCACCACACTGAAACTGCTACCCTTGTACATGCCATTCTGCCACTTTGAACGTCCCTCAGAATACCGCAGAGAAAGAGTGTAGTCGTTTGACAAATAAATACCATTTCCCATAGTGTTTCCAGTGGACATTAATTTGGTGTTGCTTAAACATCTCAGGCCGTTTCTGTCCATGCCAATACATCAATAGCCATATAAGTAGCATAACACAAATTATTAACAATCGTATAAGCAGCATAATACAAATTCAAAAAAGTAAGAGAATGGGTAATTAATTATACATGCCTCAATATCGAATACCAGTTTCCTGCATGACTTCCATGAAATCCAAACGTGGTAGCTTGTTTTTCTCTGTTTGACAATTCACTGTCTGGAGAATCCTGCACTACAGCGAACTGATAAATCTTGGACTGCGGATCTTTAACTTTGAGAAGTTTGTCATCATTCTCAGAAAGAAATACCAGCGACAATCTGTTGGTGTTCAAGATGAATCGAAGAACGTTATAAGGAAGCTGCCAAATTTCCGTGAAAGAATATTTGTCGAGGCCGAATTTCTGAAACGATATCAACTCAGGCGTACAAAGCCATGACTTTGCCAGCTCTGCCTTCAAGTCAAGTTCATCACTGCATAATCTCATTTTCGAAACAGGAGGGAATGAATTTATTATATTCCTCATAACATCCAGGTTTTTCATTTTGTTATTATTCGCGCTTCCGCTTATAGGGTTAGGCCTACGATATAAATTCCGGATACTATTCAAAAGTCCTGAACGTTGACGAACCTTCCGTTTCTCCAGTAGAGAGGAAGGGAATGGCTCGAACACATCACGGAAGCTATCTGCGGCAGCCATTGCTAGGGAAATCTCTAACTCGATAACTTCAAGAGGCATTCGAATCACTTTTTGTAGCACCTGTGTTCCCGGCCCTATTACTTGGAACCTCAAAATGCTGCATATAAAATCCAGTCAGTCTATGCAATGTAATGTTTTAGCAGAACAAATTAATGAAACGGCCTAGTCATATTATACATTAAAATCGAACTGGAATATATCACATACCATAACTCGTCCGCACAACTACCTAACCTGGAGCCAGGGAAAATGAGCTCTTTGTTGCAAATAATGCATCGCTTAAGCAAGGATGCCAAACAATTTCCAATAAATAGCAGAAATCTCACGAATATATTGCCCTCGCATGTCAATAACACATTATTTTTATTGTCGGGATCCCTTCCCCCTCGAGAGAAAAAATCTTTTGCTAGCCGAGGCAATAAATATTTGAGACCATATAAATGCATTGGACTGGCCGTATTGTCATCGATTTCCGTAGCAATCTGATCATCTAAATCACCATCATCGTAAACAAAGTTTCCTTCGATGCTCGAGATCTTAAATTCCACGTCTCCATGGGCTGCCAATAATCCTCGATAGGCTCTGCTTAATGATTTCTGTTGGGATTGCAAGCTTCTAATATTGAAGAAGCCGCAGCTGCCACCAAGAGGCTGGAACTTCACTTCAATTAGAAGCGGCGTGGCAAATGAAAAGCCAAGTGCCTCAAATAGATGTCCATGGCGTTGATGACAGTAATCAGACAAAATTCCAGTGAGTTCAATCTCAAATCCAACACACCAATCATTGTGAGAAGGAGAATAAAGCTTACACCACCTGAGAATTTCGTCTTTTCTGTTTTCGTTGCAGGGCGCCTCAGTTCTTGCAGACATGGCCATTGATCGAGCTCCATCGCATATTTTATTGGCTTCGTCTATAAGCTGCTCAAAATAATTGTTTTTCAGGCTGCGTTTTTTCTGAGCTAAATCAGTGGTGCCAACGGCCATGGAATACTGGTCACAATCACTAGTCCGTCTATCCACATCATCATCATCCTCTATTTCGTGGGCCGGCCCACAATTGGAACTCTTGTACTTCTCGAAGGCATCAACTATAGAATCGAGAACGCTTCTAAATGAATAGGACCCACGACTGCTCAGCCTGTCTAAATTTTCCTTCAAAGCTGTCATTAAGTCAGGACCTGTATCCAGGCTGTTGGATTCATCTAAATTTCCCTTTGCTAACGTGACAACAAACGCACAATCATTATTAGTGATGATTTTGTCCGTGGAGCAGTTGGTGTAGAAATTGTCCGGTATGGCTACTTGTAAAACCTTGCCATCGATCGAGATTTCAATATATTCATCTGTAATTTTCTGTATTTGCATAGACATGCTGTTCACTTTTCCTTCATTGCTTGCTAGCCAAGCTTGGACGTGCTTGTTGATATTGACCGAATCCATGATTGAGCACGAACTAACACGAACCAAGTTCAAGTCTCCAAACTAAATCAAATGAAATTCGAAATCTCTGATCATTTATAACCGAGGGGACGACTCAGCTGATCTCTAGATCAGCTCAACTTTATACAGATCGATTTATCTACTCTCCACAGATAGATGCAGGCCTGCGCAGACGAGAGTGGAAAGAATGCTTTGAAGGCGTTCAAAGTGGGCCGAAAGAGTCATTGTGAGGATTCTCATAAAGCTGGTGCGGCCATAACCCATCATCAGAAGTTATTAAGAGAAGAATAAATGTAGACATGGTTTGGTTTCGTCCAAGCTTATTTGGAGACAAGAGTAATTAATATCCAACGCATATGGTCATAGTTAATATGACATAGTAACCCTTCACCTCATAGGGCCGGAACGAAGCCCTTACGTTATTTACGTAATCCTTCGCTTATGTAAAATCAATCTACGATATATGCCTTCCTTATAATTATAATAATAATAATGATATCACCTACATACTTTACTCTCCCCTGGATTTGAATCCGTGACCTCTTAAGAGGAAACATCTTAAGATGCTTTGGTCCAATACAGGGTCTTTACCTTCACATTAATTATGGCATTTTTATAAGTTTTTAAAACAAGCTGAAGGATGGACATTTGGGTAGATAGTGGGAGTTTTCCAAATTTGACCCGAGGTCTATTTAGCATCCAAACCCATTAATAATGCCTCAAAGTACCACATATGACTTTGTAGGGGTATCCATGGTGCTTGTACCCAAGTCTCTTGGACTTAGGACCTTGTACATGTTGAGCAAGAAGACCTAAACCTCGAGCCATAAAATAATATTCTAGTGGTCTAGCGCTAAGAAGGTTAATTTTGCTAATTACACATTTCCTCTCGAGGATATTAGTTGATTATGATTAAGGATGTCGGTGCCATTAGGTGGTTTTGAGTACCATGTATAAGTGTCATGGCCTTGGGAATGATGCTTGAAGGAAGAAGGCCACGCCTTTGGCCCTAAAGAAATCATTGAGACATCTAGAGCCATCAACAATGCCTTGAATCACCATGCATGACTTGGTATGGGTATTCATGGCATTATGGATCTAGGTTTTTTGGCCTTTGGGCCTTAGACATGGTCAATGGAGGAGGCCTACATCTCAAGCCGTAAATGAATCTTCTAGCCATCCGAGTCTACGAAGGTTTCCTTCACCAACCATGCATTGATCCTTAGGGTACCATTGGCCAATGATTAAGGATCTCAATGCCATTAGGTGGTTTTGAGTAGTATGTAGGTGTCTCACGATCTTCAGAATGCTGCTCCAAGGAAGGATACCGATCATTTATCCCTATAGAAACCATTAAGGCATCCGTAACCATGAATAATCCCCTAGAGAATGATGCATGACTTGTGAAACACTATGTATCCAAGTTGGGGACTTGGGGCCTTGGACATTGTTAGTGGAGGAGACTTGAACTTCAATCCCTAAAGGAATATTGTACCCATCAAGGGATAAGGAGGATATTTTTACCCACAAATTGCCCTTTAAGGGTATCATAAACATATGATTGAGGATGTCAATGCCATTAGGTGGTTTTGAGCAATATGTACATGTCTTAGGGCCTTGTGAATGGTGTTCTATGGAAGAAGATCATCCCTTTGGCCCTAAAGAAACCATTGAGGCATCTAGAGACATTGACAATGACTCAAAGCACTACACATGATTTCATAGGGGTATCCACGGTTCTATGTATCCAAATCTTGCGAATTTGCAATCTTGGACATAATAAGAGAAGGAGACTTGAAGCTTAGGCCCTAAAGGAATCTTCTAGCCATCTAGGAATATGAAGCTATCCTCCACCAACCACACATGGCCTCGTGAGGCTGTCACAGGAATATGATTAATGATGTATACATGTCATTAGGTGGCTTTGAGTAATATGTACATGTCCTAGGGCCTTGGAAATGACTTTCTATGGAATAAGACTATGTATTTGGCCATATAGAAACCATTAAGGCATTCAAAGCCATGAATAATGCCTTGAATCACTACCCATGACTTTGTAGGGGTGTTCATGCCACTATGCGGCCAGGTCTTAGGGAATGGGGGCCTTGGACAAGTTTAGTACAGGAGACCAATTCCTTGGTCCCTAAAGGGATAATATATCCAACTACGACTAAGTAGGTTACTTCGACCAACCACACATGGCCTCCTAAGGGTATCATGTCCTATTAAAGAGGATGTCAGTGGAATTAGGTGTTTTTTAGTAGCATGTACACGTGTCATTGAATTGGAAATGGTGTTCGAGGGAAGGAGGCCATGTCTTTGGCCCTATATAAATCATTGAGTCATCCAAATCCTTGAAAAAATCATTGAAGCACCATGCATGAATTCACAAGGATACCCATGGCATTATGTATCTAGGTCTTATGGCCTTCAGGTGTTGTACATGGACAATGGAGGAGACCTTAACCTTGTGATTTAAAGGAATCTTTTAGCCAGGTAGGGTGTTAAAGCTTAAATTTCACACACATGCAACATGTTTGGTTATTCTTGTAGAAAGATGTCATCAACATACAACATGGAGCTCACTGAACACATCCTTACTAGATCCACAATAAAAAATTATACCTAAAAAGACAAAGGAATTTTTTAAAGATAATCATGTGAATATTTTCATTAGATCCCCGCACTGCTAATGTGAATCTTTGTTCAGTGAACTGCACATACCCATGCAAATTTTCCTTTGAAAGTCATACGACTGTCAAAATGACAAGATCACCTACTTTTCACGACACATTCAAGGCTCATAACAACTCCCTTGGCTCCAAAATTTGAACTGGAGTCCTCATATGCTTGGGAGAATTCAATAGACCCCTTCATGTACTTGGAGAACTAGTTCACTAGTAAGGGTGTTCACATTTGGATCTAGATGTTTCTTGGCCTCCATTTGGTCTATAAAAGCAATCCACAGGCATGCATTCTATAGGATAAAGTTAAGAGCAAATTTATGCTGCGAGAATTGCACTGAGATCTCACTTTTCAATACACTTCTTACAACAAGTTGGCATGCGAAAGGTCCCTTGATTTCTTCCTCTAAGAAGCAAGAGTTTCAACCTTCATTATTTTAGCTTAGTTTAGTTTTATTCAAGTTTCTTTATCTTGTGGGTGCTTGGTTTACCTAACAATATTTCCTTGGCTGCAAGATACAGGGATAGCAAGGAAGATTGCTCACCTTTTGGGCATTTTTCCCGTCACAATATTTATGGCCACTACACTCTTATTTGATTTCATTGCATTATAGATAGATTGTATTTTGCTAGATAACTTATTTGGGGTGTTGTGTAGGTCCAAGAGCTCGTTGTTCATCCTCTCAATAGTTGGAATTCAGATGATTATAGATCGATTTCATCAAAATATCAGTAGCGTGGTTCCCAATATCTCGGGTGTGCAACCCAGCGTGTCTTTTCCTTTGGAAGTCACGTCATAACGCGGATCACATGTCCTGTACTCATGTTGTAAATTTGTGTGACTTTTGTAACTTTGTTCCCATGCATCTATGGGACCAATACCCATGCCATTTTCAAAAATTTTGTTTTTTTGGCTTAGATTTAATGGTCACCTATAGTTTCAACGGTTGCTTCATGAATAAGAAAATTAACAAACTCACATGCAATTTTCTTTTCTCTAGTAATTAGACAACTTAGCTCAAGATAGGGATTAAAGAAGTAATTTATTACATGCTATTTAGCTAAAGGATTTGAGGATTTCAATGGACCTCTTAGTTCTCACTAGGAGCTAAATGATATTATGATTTCCATTTCATAGAGATTGTCAGTCTAGGCAATTGGATTTAACTACCACTAGTTGTATATCTTATTACCTTTTTCTTTTTTGTTTGATCTTATGCAAGATAGTTTAGCTCACTCATTCACACAAACAAGGGACCTAACAACTTGCCTTTCCCCCAAGTATGCTCTTTGCCTTGCACTCTTAGTGATCTTAGAAAATTATAAAAGGGTGAAAGGCCCTTGAAACACCTTCCTTTCCACATCTATTTCCATAGGATTGTATAGTATTTGTTATTTCCAAACAATCATTCATTTCACACTTATATTTAAGTGGAGTAAAGAACCATCAATGTTCATATGTCTTTGATTTATTATTCTCTTTAGTTAGTTGAAAATCTTACTTCTATATTGTCTTTCAAAACACACATATGGTTTCCACTTGAGTACACATCAAGAGACCTAAAGAATATTTTGGATCAAGTATGATCTTCATCTTGCACTCATGAGTGATCTGGATGAATCAAAACAATAACGAAGTTCTAAATATGTCTCCCACACTTCTTAAATAAAATTTCAACCATCATAAAATCAACAGATCGCATTGTAATTCTCAACGAACTAAATTCCTCCGCAGGAGGTCACAAAACAATATTTTAGTTAGTTTAGGATTGAATTGGCTAGGCATCCAAATAATTCCCACCAATATTCTATAGTTTCAGAACATAATTGTTTTTTACTTTTAGGGACTAGGGTACTTATCAAATCCTTCTATCAAGAATTTTCAAAAGAAAACAAGGATAAGAAAGATGCGGTGCCCAAGGAAGTGATAGCTAAGGTATAGTTGTTTTTTTCCACCACTAAGAGTAATACAAATCTTTTTGGAGGAGATATTTTAACATTCGAGGCTGAAACACTTATCCACACTTGACATAGGTATCTTACTATCCAAAAGCTAGCATATCACCAAGTGACATTTGTGGGATGAATTTGCACCTGGGTCAGATTTCGTTGGTTATTGGAAATGTTGCTACTAGTCCTTTTGGAAAATAGCCCTGAAATCCCTTCATTATAGCTAACTATTTCATACCTTTAGTGGTCATATCTGAGGTATTTCATAACCACCGATAAGAGAGATATTGGAAGGCCTAATGACTGTTTGAGATGAAGTACGTTACACCATCTATAGAATTTACATCTTCTTTTTTTATAATAACATATAAGTGTAATTAAAAACAACTATTTTTGAGACCATTTGCACAAAGACTTGGCACATATACCCTCACTTGCACCATATTGCATATTTTATTGTGGTTTTTATATTTTTGCATCTATTCAATTGTGTTTAAATCCCTTCATGTTCACTCTCATCTAATCACATAATCATCACCATTGCAAAAAAAGAAATTTGAGGCAGTCTCTCAGACTACAAGGACTCTCCCCTCTCCAAAGAGGTACATGTTCCCAAATTCTCCCCTCGTAGATCATGAGAAAGATCCTCTAATAGGGGAAAACCTTGGGAAACGTTATTAGGGTCAACTTGGCTTGGGAACACCTTACGTAACTTGCATGTTTCTACATCTCTTGGAGGATATCCAACTCCGCCTCCCTCTCCATCATTGAAGAGGAAGCACCTCATATCCACATTTTGGAGGAATTTCATCCCCATCTCCTCCACATATTGTAGGAAGTGCCCCCTCATCACCTCCACCTTTTGGAGGAAGCACCCCCCCATCACCTCCAATATTTGGAGGAAATACATTACCATCCCCTCCACCTTCACCTCCACAAGGAGTCAATACATAGAGGAAAATGGTGGCATTAAACCTTCTATTCATGGAGAGTCTAAATATCCCCGAGTTTTCAAAATTGATTAATGGTCCCATTCTTCACGAAAAACTTGGCCAGAAGTTCCCCCTAAGCTTCCCTTGGATATTCCAAAATTTGAGGGGAAATAGGGAGACGACCTAGCTGACCATGTTATTCCATTTCACCTTTAGTGAGCCTCATCAAACAACACCGTTTAGGACACCATTCATATTCGACTTTTTCATAGAAAACTTACAACTGCAGAATCCAAATGGTATGAGAATATACCATCTGTAACTTACTCCACCTTTGAGTCCATTGCCACTATCTTCCTCACATATTTTCAATTACCCATACACATTGATTTAGGGATTAAAATCCTCACATAATTTTGACAAAACACCTCAACTCACATCACGGATCATATCCACGAGTGGCATAGACATATGACCTTATGTAAGATAGAGATCCAACCCCAATTCTTGTTTTATTGGTTCCTCAAATCACTCCATCCAATATTGATTACAAAGGATGTGGAAACCACATTTCCCAAAATGAAAGAAGAGACCATCCTCAATGCCCAACATTTTGATTTGATTTAAGCACAATCTAGGTATTTGTATACCATCCTCCCATATTCCCCTTGACATTGCTCGCCAAACCCAACACCTCCATACCCATCGCATGTTGTTGAAGGTCATATAGGGATTATTTGTCATTAGGGAAATGATACTCAACCATGAACCTCTATGCCACACAATGTGGCACAGTAGTACCCACCAACACCTCCTTTTTTGGTGGCTCCCACAACTCCTCCAACACCTTCATTTGGGAAGTTGTATTATGGACTATATAGTCCTATTATCCCGATTCTATCCAATTTCATATGGTGGCACCACCAACGCCTACATCAAATTCATATGGAAATCCTAACCCATACCTCCTTGTGCCCATTTACAATCCATATTTCCTATTTCCTAATCCACTGGGTCCTTCCCCTTTGCCTCAAGGTCCTTCCCCTTTGCCTCAAGTGGGGGTTAATCAAGTACAAGCTTCTCCCACAAAAAAAACTCTGTGCTTTGAGTAGTTGAATGCATCTAATCCTCGAAAGTCTTAGAATCACGGGAATACGAAAGAAAAGAATAGGAAGAACCATAACTTGGGAAACCCAAATGAGGGGACTAACAATCCCCCTAAACAAGGAAATAGCGGTAACCTACAAACAAACATATATCCTTTCTCCATGTGTGGAGAATATGAGCATTACACTCACCATTGCTTGTTGATAACTGAATGTCAACAATTTCTTGAGGCACAGAAAAAGAATACGATGAACCATCCTCAACCTATGAATGCCCCCACGACCACAACATGATGTGTTACAACAACCCTTTTCCAACCTAGGGCTAGTTACCCAAAAATAGGATCCTCACCCCTAGGTGATGGAACCTTCCAAAACATCAGCAGGAACATGGTCAAATTCAACCTTCAAAATTATGCCAAAGGTTATGGAATTCCTTATACCTACCTAGGGGAGGATGTACCCGCAACCTCTAGTGGGCCTTTGCAGATACCTCATCTAAGTAATGATCAGATCCCTCATATCCCTAAGGTAGTTCTTTGAAAAAATTCCCATAATCCCCTTATGAAATATGCACACAATTACAACATTGTGGTGTTGCAAAAAATTCTCCCTATAGATATGTAAAATCTCTCTTGGATAAAAGAAGGTTCCTTAGATCCCTAATACAAGACATAAATAAAAAAAATGGTACCTAACATCTCCTAAACCTCATTCATACACAACTAAACAATAGCATGAGAAGGAACGAAGAGGGTAGATGGCCTACCTATAATAATATGGTTGTCCTAGTTGCTCCTTGGGAGATGTGCCCCTTGCAATTTAACTAGTTTCGGTGGTGCAAGATCCCACCCTAGTGTTACAAAAAAATCTTGTCATCATGACATGTGTACCCTTGGTCTATCCTGATTCCTAAAGAATTGATGCCAAATTGTTTGAAAATAAGGATTTTCATACCTTTTTTCCTATATTGTAACGCCCCGTTTTGACATTACTACCTAGAATATTATTATATGTTGTATATGCTTGATTATGAGACTTCGACGGTTTGACGACACTGTGGACAGGTGGTTCTATTATTTTGTCAATATAAATATGTGTGTGTGTGATGTTAGTATTAGGATACGTAGTCATGTTAGATATGTATCATGTGTTAGTTATGTCTCATATATGCAAGTTAATGAATGATGGGTACGTGGATACTGTTAAAGTTATTGTTGAACAAAAGAATGCTATATCAAGTGTATGGTGAAAATAATGAATGGATTATTGTTGTTATGTTATGACGAAATGCATGTATACATGTTGAGGATTTGTGCACGATATTCGAGATTGTATTTCGAGGACTGACTTACAGGTTAAAAAGGCTAAGTGATAGCTGGGTCCTACGAGGTGGGAGAACCTTGGGGACATGGACTCCGAAAGATAAACAATATGCAGGTGATGCATCATTTACTTTCGCATGATTATTATGATGTTTATTATGATGTATGGGTGGGGTAGGGTTTCATGAAACTCAACCGCCCAGATTGGTTATACGATGACCAACCGAGTACAAGTGCAA
The DNA here is from genome assembly GCA_027924585.1 of Larix kaempferi. Classification (NCBI taxonomy): domain Eukaryota; kingdom Viridiplantae; phylum Streptophyta; class Pinopsida; order Pinales; family Pinaceae; genus Larix; species Larix kaempferi. Next base: position 74,843,556 of record BSBM01000001.1, read on the forward strand.
CGCGGTTATTATGTCGGGTAGACATAGTCCCTTGTTCCATTAGGGGGGGGTGGAGGCTTTACCCACCGTTTATCCCCGAAACCCAGAGTCATGGGAGGCTGTGCTATGGCATGCTCCCCAAGGTGTGTGATGATGACTGGTGGTTGCCTGCTGGGGAAGCTTGGTCGATGTAGTCGACACTTCCGCTTATGGGTTCTAGCTGGAATCGGTCATGACTTGACATTTCATGGTAGTCCAGCAGAGGACAGGATAGGATGTGGAAGTTAGTGATGATGTAGGTAAATAGGTGTAGCTTGAAGTAGGGGTGAAAATAAGATCTAACTGTATGTGTGTAAGACCCTGGATTGAGTATGTGTCGTAACTCAGTAATGTATGAATTGTCGTAATTTAACAAAATTTCAGTTAGCAAAAGAATGTACCTCGCAAACTATGTTTGAACCTGTCTCGGTAAACAATAAGTTTCGTGATTTTGATTGATGTGTGTGCGATTTATTACTGTTAGTGTACTTACGCGAGGTATGTAAGCAGTAGCCACGCTTACATAACTCGCATACATATTTACAAGTTGTGTGAAATGAAAGTGAACTATAATGTTTAGGCATTAATTACGTTGTTACTACTTACCTAAATAGGAGATTAAGTTAATACGTCGAGTTAGTAAATGTAATAGAGAAATTAGGTGGTAATAAAAGACGGTTTAGTAATAGTGTTAATTATTGTCGATTAATGTTCGTAACATTGATTAAGGTTAGTCATTGTTGATTAATGATTAATATTGTTGATTAATGTTAAAAATTGTCGATTAATGTTAAGAATATTGATTAATGTAATCATCGTTGATTAATGTTAATAATACTGAATAATAATGTTGAATATTGTCGATTAAGGTTAGTAATGTTGATTAATGTTAATCGTTATGAGTTAATGATTAATAGTGTTGATTAATGAATGAACTATGGATTGACCTAAGTAACAACTAATGTAATTGATTAGTAATGCTTGATTGATTATTTATGAATTTAATTAGTCAAGGGTAAGGGTTAAAATGTTTAATGGTTATTGTAATATTAATTTAAGTAATAATAATCCCATAGGTTAGTATTAATAAAGAGGCTAGTTAATTAATTAAAAATATGGATAAAAAATTAAATTATAACTATTAATTTAATTATGATCATGTCTAAGTTAATTAGAACCTAGGGTAAATTGCAAATAGATATATTATGCAATTTATAAAAAATGTCGGAATGCACATTTGTAGTTGTTTAATAAAAATGATGAATTAATTATAAATTTATTATGAAACATTTAATTATGAGGTCACTGAGAGTGGACTAGTAATTATAGGGGTAAAATGTGTAAGTGTAAAACATTTGTGATTGGTGTAAAACTTTAAGTTTATAATATAACATTTTATTAATTATTAATTATTATTTTGAAAAAGGGAAAGAATGTTAGAATATTGCCGAGAGGTTTTCGGTTGAGTGGAAAGCACTTAAGGTTCAAACATGAACCAACCCAAACTTGAATTAAATAATAAAATAATATAGTCTTGGGTTATGAGTCAAAGTTGGGGGCTCGAGGGGGAATGGGGGAGTTCGATAAAATTAATAAGGAAGATAAGGGTAGTTATGATAGGAGGTGTCAGTGGAAGGACAAAAGGGGGGGGGATAAGGTCGAGAGGGAGGAGGAGGAGAAGGGGTCTTCTTCACCTTGCAGATTTTGGGAGAGGAGAGGGAGCAGAGACGGCAGGAGAGAACAGCAAAGAATGGGGGTTCTTGTTGGAGAGTTTGCAGAAGGGAAATACCGGTTGGCTTGTACTCGGTTTGGGCTCGGGGGTCCAAAGGGGTACCTTTGGAGCTGGGCGGTCGACGAGACCTCGCCAGTTGGCAAGGTGGCATACTTGTTTGGGAAGGTTGAGTTTCGAGGGTTTGGGGAAGATATTGGTTGCAAGGCAGCAAGTAGGGAAACAACAAGCAGGGCAACAAAAGACGCAGCAGCAAAAGGGGGATCTACCAGCTATCTATAGGTATTTTTCTAGCAGGTATATTTATCATTCTACTCTATCAAATTATTATTTCCAGTTATATGCTATATGTTGTTGCACCTGCACATGAGAAGTAAATGTTAGAAATTAAATGTAAATTTGATATAATTTACATGCATAGAGATAGACGTAAATTAGAAAATCAAAACAGAAATTTGAAACAGTGAGAAAACAAAGGAAACACGGATTTTATTTAAGTTAATTAGCAAATCTAGGTCCGGGTCGTACTTATATTTTGACACCAACGCACTATGCACATTTGCAAGTATCGTCAAACCTATGGTGATTCCCTCTGCCCATTGATAAGGTGTGTCATTGAACCCACTTCCCTTAGGACAACATGCGTCACTCCATCCCTGATGTAGGATTTTATTTAGCAAGGTGCGTCATTGTCAGTTAGAGGAGAAAAAGAGAAGCTTTGAGCGCCTTCTAGAAGGAATCTCTTCGTGGAGGCCTATCCCAACAAATCAGGGAAGGTGGGATTCGATCCCATAACTTCTTGGGATGATCCCTTAGCCTTCTCCATCAAATCCTCAACCCCTTCTATCCTTTTTGGCCTATATATACAAGCCTCCTCTTCATATTTAGGGGAGGAAGGATTAGAGCACCTAAATGTTGGAGAAATTCTGCTAGAGTTGAAACCCTTTCATCCATTGGAGGAAAGATTGGATCTTTGAGGCAAAGATCATTTGGAAGAAATTGCAACATCAAGGAATGGTTATAATTTCCTATTCTTCATTTTCATTAATACAGTGATATATAGTCATTCCATAAAGGTTTATTGTGCATTATAGATCTTTAGAATTAGTTTCCTTGAACACTAGTTTGGACTAAACAATATTTCATATTATTATTGTTTGTGTGTTTCCACTTCTTCGTTGTATCTTGTTTTGTAGTTGAAGATCAAGGGACACATCAAACAAGGATACATCACTACGGTTGCAAGGTAAACGATCCTTGCACATCTTTTTCAATTTGATCAATCTAGGAAATTTTGTATGTCTTGTTTCCTTCTGTTCTAGATCTAAACCATTTAGGCTAGAGAGATTTATCCTTGTCTGCATAGATGAAGTGTCTTCACTAGCACATTTGAGGAAATTTGCCACGGTTTTGCGTTGATATTGCAACGTTTTTTCGTCTTAATTGCGACGATCATGGGCGCAATTTTGTGTGGAACCTGTTTCGTGGATATAATGATGAACTTGGAAAGATGTCGCAATATATACGAAAACTGATCGCAACATGTATTCTATAAGGTGGTCTTGAAATCGATTTTTTTTTATTCATTTTCTACAAACCGTCTCTCTATAGACAAAAATGCGTCCCTATAATGATGCAAATATGTTGAAAAAGAATTTCACATAAATTTGATTCCACAAAAAACCATCTCTCTATCGACGGTTGTTCTTTGAACAGACCAAAAAAGGTAGAGGTTGCGATGGTTTTGCTATACCTGCGACGATGTTCCGGCACAACTATCCACGAACATTCGTCGAAAAGACCAAAATAAGGAAGGTGCCTTTCCACGATTTTTCTATACCTTCGATGAAATTTCGTCTATATATCGACGATACCTAGAAGTTTAAAAAAAAAAATTAAAAACCGTGAACATTTTCAACATCCAAAGAAGTTTGATGTTTGAAGGTTATTTATGCTCATAACCTGAAAAATGATGCATGAAATTCATGGATTAGGGTTGTTCCTATGCCCATAATCATAGGACTATTGTCTTATAGGGAAAAATTCCATTTTCAACTGTCAAATTCAAGACATAATCACTTCTTATGCACCTGAAATTGAGAAAAGGTTGCTACTTGATGGTTTGTGGCTATCAATAATTCCATTTCAAGGCTAATTTGGGGTTGTGAAATGTTTGGAAAATCCCTAGTTGTTCCCAGACCTGAAAAATAACCCTCTTCATCACTGTGAAAGATGCTGCTTGTTGCCACTATCCATGCCCAGGGTCACTTCAAAATTGCCCAGATTTCATTTTTTGATATTTAGACTTCCTTCAAAAATCTTACAGACTTTATTCTAGGGTTGTTTACGCCTAAGAGACTACTCATAATAGATCTTTAAGGTATGAAATATGTCATAGATCACTCAAAAATCTACATAATAGTCCCATATCAACTCAACATCCTCAGATTGATCTCTGAAAACCTTAGTGCATACCCTATGCAAATGGGGGGATAACACCACTCATATAAATAGATGAAGGAGAGGATCTTCCCAAGCAACACACCACATCACACATTCATTTGTATGTCTTATTTGGAGTGCTCTCTTTGTAATGCACTAGGTTTCATGAGGAGATCCTCATGGAGCATATTGGACTTATTCTATAACCTAATGTTGGTCCTATTTTTCCATTTTTTTTCTCTAACCACTTTTTTTTTCCTGAATGGAACCAATAGTATGTTTGTTTGTGTAATATACTAGCATCCATAGAACTAAGAAGGTATACTTTCTATTGTAATTTTATCCTCTAGATTTGGTAATGAATTCATTAGAATATCTTGACAACCCTCATTTGCACTAGGTAGATCTTATCCCAAACAATTGTCTATGGACAATTCAATAAATCTTGCAAATAAGAGAGCAACCCATGAACAAATTGTGAATATTTCATTCAGATTGGCCTCCTTTGATTCAATTAAGGATAAAATAAGCATGGAAAACTCCAATGACTGCTGCAAAGAATAAGTCTGATATTGACCTTCAAAAGATGCCAAAATTTGTGAGGAGGGTATGGAAAGTGATAACAACAATCCTTCAAGCATTGATGAAAATCAATGTGTGTGGTATCTCATATTGACACTTGTGAACTTGCAACCATGGGCAAGGGTTTGCTAGTTGAGAAACCCATTCCAAATTGCAGATTGGGTGTGGAAACTGATGTCTTATGAGTATAACCTAAATGTCCAAGCCAGGTGACATTATATTAGTAAATTTTGGCATTGGACAAGAGCTCATCATCTTTTCTAAGAACAAAGGTGATTAAATGAAATTGATGGTGAGTTTATCATGGTTTTTTAGAATTTTCAAGTGCGAAAGAAGAGAATGAAAAAAGAGATGATATAGTATATTTCCTTTGATTGATCTAATTGTAAATTCAACAAAGAAATTATTTTCAAAAACATTATATATTGTAGCTAAGAGTTTGGAGTTGGAAGTTCCCTCAGAATCCAAATGTTGCGTTAACTCAAGTGTTGACATGCATAACTTTTTTTTTGTTGGTGTATATAAATAAAATCAGTTATCTTTATCTTATTCACCAAAAAATGCCTAATGAAATTTGTTTTTGTAACTCTATGTATAAGAATTACTTTCATGTTAGGCAAGAACGGAGGGAGATGGAGCGAAGTTGCATTTTCTTTTTTGTGCGAAGGTTTCACTATGTCTCTACCTAACAGCCTCCTTAGCCCTAAGGGGCTTCCCTCACAGCCCATGCTCCCTCTTATATACTCCACGTTCCCTCATTTCTCCCTCCCCCGCACTTCTCTTGCAGTCATATGGATTTTAAAGACGAGTTATTGGACTACTCAAACGACCCATGGAAAAATACCGTCGTCTTCTCCTTTCCTTTCCTTACAACCTCCCTTGCTTCGAATCCGGTTTCCTCTGCTCTGACAGCTGGAAACTATCAAACCTCCCTTGAAAATATGGATCCTAGGGCTTCTAAAACCCCCATCCCCGCTCCCACATCTCACGAAGCACAACTGTCATGGTCACCGCTAGTAGTCAACCCCCCGTCTCTGTCTCCTGCCACCAACACTTTTCACTCCCCTCCGTCACCCTTCGACCCAGAAATCTTCCCCCCAAAAACCTCCATCTCTGCACTCGACACTGCAAAGATCCAGACCAACCCACCGACTCTTGAAATTCCTTGGCTATCTGATTTAGAGCTACTGGAAGCAGGCTGGCCCAGAACCCTAATAAGCTAGACTACACAACACCCTTTTGTTTCTCTAGTTAGCACAGATTTTCCAAACCCCGATGGTTTCTTAGCTTCTCCATTACCAAGAGGACTCACATGGCTCTCTCCCCACGATGGACTCATAAAATAGCAGAGAAGCAGACATCTTGGAGGATGGAAGCAAGGAAAAAACCCTCTTCTCCAAAAAACGGAAGATCAAATGTCTCATGCCGACGGGGAGCCCACTAAATCTGGTATGTGGAGTCAATATTTCACTTGAGGAAGCCGTACCGATGGCCGAATGTACTCTAGTGGGGAAATTTCATGGCCGCAATCCTACCCCCGACGAACTAGAAAGGTGGGTTCGAAACAATTGGAAGGACCACATATTTTCGGAACCAGAAATCACCACCCTTGCCAAAGGATGGTTTGGCTTCATTTTCAACAATGCCAAGGATGTAGACTCAATTCTGAGCCATAACTAGAGCTATGGGTAAATACCAATAATGCTCAAAAAATTGTCATCGCTCTTTGATGCCGAATGTGAAAAGCTTGACACAGTTATGGTATGGGTACGCCTGCTTGGCCTGCCCTGGGAGTTTTGTAATCTGACTTCCCTACGTGATCTAGGCAACGCGCTGAGGGTTTTTCCTCTCCTTTCAAAAGACCTGGATTAGAATGGTGGCATGAATATTGGTCTTCCTAAAAAGAAGAACATAACTACGAGCACATATCAATCTTATTCGGGGTTTCACCACTAGAAGGAAGCTCCTAGACTACGAAGGAATCCCCTTCCATTGCCACTGCTACCATGAAACAAGCCACATAGCTCGCAACTGCAAGATAAGGTTTTCAAAGGATCAAACTAGTAAAAGATGGATAGCACAGGACATTTTGACATAGGAAAACAAAACAGTTCCTACCAATCCTTTGGTTTGCAAACCTGCTCCAGTGGAATCGACACAGCTTTTGTTAGACACTGATCCTTAGCACTTTCTTTCAACTCCAGCACCAGGCCTCCCCCTTCTACAAACCTAGGCCTCCCCTTCAGGTACTGCTCCAGTCTCTACTCTGAACAATCATTTGCATTCCTTACATTTATTTGATACATTTGTTTCCCCCCCCCTCTGTTCGTACGTTCTTCCTCCTCCCCCCCCTCTCTCCCAAAATTACACCACTGTCTCCTCCCCACAATCTTCCCAACACTCCTCAATCATCCTCACCGAACAACTCAAATACATCCTCCTCAATTTAGTTTCATCTTAGGTCAAGGGACATACCAACCCTGACCGACCACCCCCGCACAGCTCCTGGACTAGGGCTCAACCCAACCCTGCCCCCAAAAAATAAAGGAAAAGGATGTCCCTCACACCTCTTTGTTTCCCAACAAAAGGATCTCTGAGACCAAGACAATGGAAAACTGAAAACAATCTTTGGGGCACTGAGAGCAACAAAATCCCCTACAGGGGCTTCCTAATGAAACTTCTCTCTTTTAACTGCAGGGGTTTGGCAAGTACCCGAAAAAAACTTGCCCTTAAGAGGATGCTCTAGGTCCTCAAACCAGATGTTATCCTCCTCCAAGAAACCCTTGGACCAGAACAAGAGGTTTCCCTTACTCTTTCCTCTATCTCCACATCCTTCTCCTTCCTAGCCCAAAGTGCCAGGGGTCTTTCTGGAGGCCTGGAAATAGGATGGAATCACTCCACTATCAGACTCACTAATTCTTGGGGTGCACCATTTGGCATGGGCATTCAGGTTCTTTGGGTGGAAGCAGCTCTTCCCCTAAATATCATCAATATCTATGGGCCCTATGCAAATAGAGTGGATTTCTGGGAGTCCATCCAAAATTCACCTCTGATTATATTGGAAAATATGATTATTGGTGGAGATCTTAACTTCACCTTGGGCATACATGAAATCTGGGGCACGAAAGCAAGATCGGACCCATTTGCAAATTTTTTCACCAATCTCCTACAGAACATCCAATTGGTGGATCTTGATCCATTAAAATATTTTCCTATTTGGACAAATCGAAGACTAGGGGAAGAAAGAATTGGCAAGAGATTGGACAGATTCCTTATGGTAGAAAGCCTGTTGGAAAGAGATTTCATGTTTAAACACTGGGTGGACACTGGTGGAGACTCAAATCACCTCCCCATCTGTTTGGAAATCCTCAGAAATACTACCAAGCCACCTAGTCCTTTCCAATTCTGTGAAGTCTGGCTCAAAGAACCAGAAATGCTCGAACTCATCAACAACAACTGGATCCCTTTTGAGGCAGGAATTGGAAACCACACAGGTACTCATTTTTCTTAGAACCTCTCTAGAATCAAGGGACTTTTGAAGGTTTGGGAAAAAGAAAAAAAGATTGAGGCAGATCAAGACATCCTTCAAATCGAAGCTGAACTGGCTGAGTTACAATGCAAAGAAGGAGGAGGCTTTCTAAACCAGATAGAAAAGGAAAAACTGCTTCCCTAGAATCCAACAGAACCAAAATCCTCAAAGAACGAGAGGAAGTTTGGAAGCTAAAAAGTAGAGCAATTTGGATGGCTTGTGGGGATGACAATACCAAATTCTTCCAATCCTATGCAAAGGGGAGAAAACAACACAACACAATTTGGGAATTGAAAAACACCATAAATGAAAGGGTCTCCACCTTTGAGGATCTGGCTGAGACAAGCACTGCTTTCTTCTCAAGACTTTTCAAAGTTGAACAACAGGCCTCCATTGCAGAAGTTCTTCAAATATCATGACTCTTTCCATCAAGAATCACAAATGAAGACAATGCAGAGCTTTTTGATGAAGTATTCGAAGAAGAACTTAAAATAACTCTCCACAGCTTTCAAAAGAACAAAAGTCTAGGGCCGGATGTCTGGACCATTGAATTCTTTCTAACAGCTTTTGACTCCATAGGGCCTGACCTACTCCAACTGGTGGAAGAAACGCGGGTAAATGGGCATTTACACCCACCCCTTAACTTGACTTTCATCACACTTATCCCCAAAAAAGAAAACTCTCTCAGTATGGAGGACTACAAATGAATTTAACTCTACAATATCACATACAAAGTGGTAGCCAAGGTGATTGCACAAAGACTCAAGAAGGTTCTATCAAAGGTCATCTCAACAGAACAGTTCGGTTTCCTAGAGAATAGACAAATACACGAAGCAATTGGAGTTTCCCAGGAAGCAATGCATAGTCTCAAAGTCAAGAAATCCAAAGGGGCCATCCTTAAAATTGATCTTTCGAAATATTTTGATAGAGTAAGATGGATTTACCTAATACTGTTGCTCACTCATTTAGGCTTCAACTATCCTTTCATCAAATGTATTTTTTCCTGCATCTCCACTTCTTCCTTTTTAGTCCTAATCAATGGATCCCCTTCTCCTTTCTTTCTTTTTGAAAGAGGCCTTCTTCAAGGATTCCCGCTCTCACAACTCCTCTTCCTTTTGGTGGCTGAAGGCCTGAGCAGAACAATTATAGATGCCAAAAGTAGAGGTGCCTTCACTGGGATAAAAATTGTGGAGAACCTCAACATTACACACCTCTTGTTTGTAGATGACATACTCATTTTATGCAATGGTTCGCACAAGGAAGCATAAACACTTTCAGAAATACTGAAACTATTTTGCAAAACCATGGGTATGAGGACCAATGAACAAAAATCAACCATTACCACTTTCAACTTGGAAGATGATGATATCAGAAGACTTCTGGTCTTTTTCCCCTTTGCGGTCTCCCAACTGGATGAGGGTATCAAATATTTGAGTTTCAAACTGAAACCAAATAATTACAAGAAGGAAGACTGGTTTTGGCTTATTGTGAAACTAGAAAAAAGGTTAAATATCTCGAGCAACAGATAGCTTTCAAGAGCAGGATGCCTAATCTTAGTAAAATCATTTCTAGAAGCTATTCATGTCTATTGGATGGCCCTAGCATGGATACCCAAGTCCATTCTAGAGAAATCAAGGAAAATCTACTCTCGCTTCCTATGGACTGGCATAAAGGAACAGAAGGTCACCCCTTGGGTAAAATGGGACCAAATAGCTGCCCAAAATCTATGGGAGGTTGGGGACTAAAAAACACAACACTCTTTGCAAAGGCACTTACAGCAAAAGCTGGCTGGAGACTCACTACGACAAAAAGTTTGTGGACGAAGGTTGTAACTCACAAATACATTGCACCACTCTCCATCTGGGATTGGATCATAAGCTCAACTCATATTGCACCCCCCTTGGGATCCATCATCTGGAAATCAATTTGCAATGCTTTCCCACTCATTCTCAATAGTCTCTCTTGGAAAGTAGGTGATGGCACAAAAGTTCGAATTGGAGCAGATCCTTGGCCCGGAAGTCAGAACCAACACCTTCTTCAACCCCAATTAATTCAACTACTAAATGATTATGGTTTTTTCCACCTAAACCAAATTGTTGATCCAACCACCACTACTTTCTGGCACCAGGGATGGAAAGGCCCCAGGGATTTAGATCTTAAACCGGTTTGGACAGAAGCTTGGAACAATTTCACAAATGCCCTTTAGGCTTCACACATACATCTCACTGATTCACAGGATGAAATCATTTGGGAACTAAATACTCACGGCCATTACACCCCTAAAACAGGTTATTAAGAACTCTACTCAACAGTTTTCCCACCAATCACAAAATGGTGGAAAGCTGGGTTGTGGAAGCTAAAATGCCCCCTAAAAGCCAAAATTTTCATGTGGTGTGTGCTAGAAAACAGAATCCCCACCTGGGACAGAATAAAAAATCGTCAGGTGGCAGGTCCTGGATGGTGCCCCCTCTGCAAAAACAATAAAGAAAACATAAATCATCTCTTCCTTTTCTGTCCCTTTGCATTACATCTCTGGACTTACACTCGCTCCCTAATGAGCCAAAGCTTTATTTGGAATGGTCAATCCATCGAGGATGCATGGAACTCTTGGTCCTCCTCTTTGCAAAACTCTCATATCAAGGCCCTCCCTATCATACACATATGGGGCATCTAGTTGGCCTGAAACGCAACAATCTTTCAGGATAAAGGCTCCTCCCCAGAACTTATTTCAAAACAAAGACTTGACATAATTTCCTTTTTTCCACAGAAAAAAGCTTCCCCAGCTTCCCAAGTCATCATAGAAGAATAGGATGACTCCTTTATCTCGTGGGAATATTTTGATGGTGCCTCTCAAAACCTCACTTTTGGAGGAGGTGCCACTCTCTTCCTCTCACAAAATCATCACTTTAAACTCCAAATGGGCCTAGGTCCAGGCACAAACAACTACTCATAACTTCTTGCATTAAAACTACTGCTGTGTTTTGCATTCGAGAAGAATTGCAGGAAGTTACAAATATTCCGTGACTCACTCATAGTCATAAACTGGGTGAACAAGACCCAAAGTTGCAGAATGATTACCCTTGTTAATTTGTTTGAAGAAGTATGCATACTCATTTCCTTTTTTGACTCCATCACATGCTGACATGTATATAGGGAAATAAACACCACTGGTGATCATTTATCCAAACAAGGGTTGACTTTGGAATACGGGACATGGAAGATCGTGGAGTACAGAGAGGCTGAAGTCTATGAATTTTTCAATAGACGCTTCACAAAACTACACCAACTTCCCTAAGTGGAACAACGCTATTCTGTTTAGAAATTATGTGCACCTTTTTGAAATATCCTTTTGGGACGATTTTGTAATTAAGCTGATCAAAACAGTCGTTAATTCTTGCACGAATCAGAAATTTTATGATCACTTCTATAGTAAAGTATGGGACTTTTTCGAACAGAATGCTCACACAGCACTATTACGAAAGTAGTATGCTTGCATACAATTGTAATCTTGACCTTGTTTGGTGGTAATATAAAAAGCTTTTTTCCATGGGAAAAAAAAGTTTATTTTTTTGTTAAATGGAAAATAAAAGGGACTAACTAGCTGCTTATAATAAAGATTGAAATACTATTCTCAAAGGTTTTGTTGAGTTTTTTCATTATGGTCAATATTTTTGTTCCTTTAACACTTCAAAAGAAAATTATCTCTACGAGGAAAGCTTAGAAATTAGGATTACATAATGTATATATGAAATTGAAATGGAGACCTCTTTGGATGTGACAAAATCAAATAGTAAGAAATCCAAGGATAATATATGTAAATGTATCAATTTATTGTCTTTCATACCTATCCATCCAAGATCTCTCAATTCAAACCTAAACTTATCACTTACAACATTATCATGAGAGCATGCAATTTTGCTCCTTGCCATGCAAGATTTTTTATGGAAGAAATAGAAATGCATGGCATATAGCTAGCTCGTATTAGTAGGTCCATCCTCTCTAATGCATATGTAAATGTGGGTTATGTACAAGTGTATTTGCAAAGTTTCAAAAATATGTGTGAAGCCAATACTAAGCCTAATGGAAGCATATACACATTTTTTATCAAGACATGCATTATGAATATAAATCTAAAATGGCCTTCCTCTATTTTGAAAAAATGAAGAAACAATAATTGAAATAAAATGTGGTGGCATATAATACATTCTTGAGCGCTTGGAGTTCGTTTGAAGAAGGGGTCCATAGGTTCCTTGCTTTGCAATCCTATATGAATACCTCTCTCAAAGACATGGGCTCCTAGAAGCTAGTGCCAAAACCCTATAAGTTAATTCATTGGACAAGTTTCGTATTGAATGGATATTCCAAATCACTCCAAGAGTATCCAAGTGTTTCATGTGTCCTATTTGAACAAGGTCATGGGGCCAAATTTTTGAGTCTGAAACAACTTCCAAGAATTTGTTAGGTGGATATGATTGTTGAATTCTTATCGATCCCACTTATGCAAGTTTTGAAGCATTGTAACAGAATTCCATGAGTGGACATAATTCTTCATTTGATCTTCTTTAGGATTATATGTATAATTTTTGAGTGGGGATCTCATTCACTTTTGTATAATATTCCTATTTTCACTAGGTCATAGTTCACTAAGAGTTTTGTCTTAGTGTGTGATGACTATGGTCGTGACCTAAGAGTGGTATTTCAACATAATGGATGTCTTTTATGCTTCAATAGTAAGCATCGATTAAAAAATAGAAACCAAAATTCAAAATGTTGATTATGATCCCCAAACATAAAATAATGGCATATTTGATTAATTTCAAGATGGATCTTCTAGACACTAAAATAACTGGAGAACTTGCAGAAAGCAGAAGGAAAAAACCATGTCAAACCCCACTTTAAAAAACTTGTCAAAACCCTTACCTTGTCATTGTCCTTTCGCCAAATCCATTGGGCCATACAACTTGATAAGAGTTGTCCACGATATGCATTTCCATCACCAAGACCCCCATAAATCATGAAAGATAGAATTTTTATATGAGTAAATAATATATAAGCAAATAAATAGACATTTAAATCCTACTACAAAGTCTCGTAGAAATCAATGAACCGTGAAATGTTAAATTTATTAACAATATTTTAAGAAATAGAAATGCATTTAAAAATTTACAACAATATTTAATACATAGGAATAAAAGAATATTTATACCTTATTGAGATCCTCTTTGTTTCAAGAATAATTTAATATTCTCTACTAAACGGAGCCAACCACGTGAAGGTGGAATTTCATATGGCCCCTCCCCCCCCCACATCGCTCTCAATTCCCCATACCCAACAAATGATTTTGTTTACATATAAAACATATAAACATTCATGCATAAATAAGCTAGTCATCAAAACATATAAAAAAATAAACATTGAAGCATAATTAGGTAATTTATGTAAACATTGTTTCAGACTAACAACATCGATATACATCAAAATACAAGTCATGAATTTATACATCTACTTTTTCATTAATTTCTATTTTTTTGCATTGTAATAACTGATGAGTAGGGTATCACAATCATCATTTGGCACAATATTTACTACGCCATCTCCTACTATTGTTTGTGTTTCCATTCCCTCATGTATAATACTTCTTATATGCTGTTGAGTAGGGTGTGGAGGCCGTTCTGAAGGGGTGTGAACTGCAACAACAAAAATGAGCATATCGATATGTTGAAATATTATTGAAATAAATATTTCATTATTTTGATTAACATTACAATATTTCTCTTTACCTGTCTGTGTAAGCTGTGACAGTTGGTGTGTTGATTGTTTGTCTACTTGGTTCCTCTTGCAGTTCACCCTCCTAAGGTACATGGTCTTCCATTGAAAGAAGAAATTTATAAGTATACGTCAAGAAATATATATCTATAATCACAGTAGATATTTCTATTTGCAAAGCACACATACCAAAATGGCTACTCTGGTCCCCACTATCATGGGACATGCACATCCCAACATCAACTGGCACGTGCTGAGTACCGCTAGATTCACTGCTACAGTTGCATTGTTGCTTAAAAACAAACATAAATATTTAGTTATGGGTGATATAATCAAAACTGAATACACTTTAATAATACACTATAATGATGTCCTTATTCATTTTATTTACCTGCATTTGCGTCATTGGGGAGATTGGAGTTTGCCCTAAGATTTTCTGATATTCAATCACACTTTGAAAACCATACTTGAAACCAAGCTTTAGGTCTTCCTCGGTGGAAGCAGCTTGGAACGTATTTCCCTACAGTGCATAACACATTTAAAATTTCCAATATCAAAAACATATATTTGTTCGCTACTTTTAAATAAATATTCCCCACAGTTAATCATTTAATTCTTATGATTCGGGCTATAGCCACCCTGGCCCAGTCTATGTTGCCCGTGCTTTTCCATTCTAGCCTTGGTTGCTTTGGAGGTGTCAGGTAGCCTATATATGAAAATTTTGAAAAATGTTAGATGTCAAAATTTTTACTTAAAACAAAAAAGAAAAAAATAGTTGAGCTTATTTCACTAAAAGGATTATATGTGTTGTACCTTGCTTTACTAGGCCGTGGTTGTTTTCCTTTTCTTTTTAGAAAGTTCTCCTTTGCATCCTCTATGAGTGCCTTCCACTCTTTCTCTGAAACCATGGGAGGGTGCTCATGCTTGAGGTCAAGTTGCAATTTATCCCTATATTGGGCCCTGGTATATTTAAAATTCTCGCTGGCTAACTTTGTAACCACTTTCTTGTTGAATGTATTGCCGAACAAGTTTACCATGTGGTTTATCAATTCATATCTCTTTTCACTATCTTGGCTATTCCACCGTGTGCGAATGGTGGGGCCAAACAAATCTAATGCTTTGTCATTCAAATTCCTGTAGAAAACATTGTTTGTTGCAAAAACATGTAATCCATTAATTTATAATAATTTCAACGTATGTCCATTTCAATTTCATTATTAAAATGAATAAATTAATTAATAAATACCTGCAATATTTTGAATATTGATCAGAACACAAGCGTCATCCACCAGAAAGGTGAGATCTAGTGATCCGGTGCTTTTAACTCGTGCTGCTCTAGGAAAATTTTCTTGGTCATCTACAGTACATTCATCTCCAGAGTCATGTGGACTCCTAGGCTCCATCTCACCATTCTCTAGCTTGTCATGCAAATCAAAATCAGTTCCCTCATCAATGGATTCAAGGCCAACCGCAGGAGTGTCAAAAATCCTCATTGGTACATTGTTGTGCCGGCATTTTTGTTGCATTAGAGCATCACTGCTACCAATACCTGTCTCGACAGGTTCTCTAGTCACAGGTTTTAAAAACTCCTACAAACAGAAAAATTTACTTTATCAGATCACTTGAAAAAATAGAAAACATAATATCAGATATGAAATCATTTCATAACTTAAAAAAATATGTGAAGATGCCACTTACCCCATAAGATTGTATTTGATCTTGCATCTCTTCAATCCTTTCCCTATTCTCCTATGTCACGGGCCTTATGCAAGCCACGGTAAGCATTTCTATGTTTTCCTTTTTGAGGGCATTCCTTAAAGTTTGCATTGGGTCTGTGGAATAGTAAAGGTCTTCCTCAAGTACCTCATCACCTAGATCGAGTGCACTGGACTAAAATCATAAAACAATAAAATTAAGAAAAATAATTTTAACATCATTCAAATATTGTTATTGTAATGAAATTTAGTTACTATTAAGAACTAACACTTACTTGACATGGTGTTGTGTCCGGTGACTTCCCACGGTCAACCCGTACTTATATACTTTGAGTGGGTGAATGTCCAAGGTCACCCTAAACAGTGGAAGCAGCAGGTGCCTTTCCATGGTCCTCACCCTGACATGATAAATCAATCAATAATTCATCATAAGCACAGAAAAATGTGAATGTCAATAGTGGAAATCGAATGTTAATAGAAAAATCGAAAAATTTAGTTATTATTTTAACACTTACTTGACAGGGCATAGAGTGTGACCTTCCACGGTCACCCTGGACCATGGAAGTAGCAGGTGCCTTTCCACTAGCGCCACCCTGACACAATAAATAAATAAATAAATGCTATGAAAATAATTGTAACATAATAAAAAATGGCATATTGCAATAATATTTATTTTTGCCTCAGAAGTAGATGACACGCATTCTGTTCCACGACGAACATGGGAAGACCCATGCCATAATGTAATAAGCATGTTTTCACATGGAAATATTATGGGGTTGGAGTTTCTAGTTATTGTAGTCATATTTAGTTGGGTCAATAATTGTAACATAAACAAAAATGAGATAATGCAATAATATTTACTTTTATCTCCAAAGGAGAAGATACATGTTCTGCTCCATGGCGATGAGCAAACCCCTGCCACGGTGTAATAAACATGTTATCATACGGAAATATTCACAATAAGCATGAAATAGGTGAATGGTAACAATGAAAATAGAATGTTAACAGAAAAAAATCAAAATATTTAGTTATTGTAGTCATATTTATTTACTATATTTAACATTTACCTAACAAGGCATAGCTTGTGACCTTCCACGGTCACCCTGGACCGTGGAAGTAGCATGTGGCTTTCCACTACCACCACCTTGACACAATAAATCAATCAATAAAATTTGACTCAATAATTGTAACATAAACACAAATGAGATAAGCATAACAGTGTAATAAGCATGTTATCACATGGAAATACTCATAATAAGCACGGAAAAAGCAAATGTCAAAAGTGGAAATCGAATGTTAACAGAAAAAATCAAAACATTTATTTATTATATTTAACACTTACCTGACGAGCCACAGAGTGTGACCTTCCATGGTCACCCTGGACCATGGAAGTAGGAGGCACCTTTCCACTGGCACCACCCTGACACAATAAATCAATAAACAAACGTTATGAAAATATTTGTAACATAATAAAAAAGAGATATTGCAATAATATTTATTTTTTCCTCAGAAGTAGAGGACACCCATTTTGTTCCATAACGATCATGGGAAGACCCCTTCCACAGTGTAATAAGCATGTTGTCACATGGAAATATTCTAGAGTTGGAGTTTCTAGTTATTGTAGTCATATTTAGTTACTATATTTAGTTAACTCAATAATTGTAACATAAACAAAAATGAGATATTACAATAATATTTACTTTTACCTTCAAAGGAGAAGATAGATGTTCTGCTCCATGGCGATGAGCAGACCCCTACCACCGTGTAATAAGAATGTTATCATATGAAAATATTCACAATAAGCACGAAAAAAGTGAATGGTAACAGTGAAAATCGAATTTTAATAGAAAAAATCGAAACATTTTGTTATTGTAGTCATATTTATTTACTATATTTAACATTTACCTGTCAAGGCATAGATTGTGACCTTCCACGGTCACCCTAGATCGTGGAAGCAACATGTGGGTTTCCACTGTTTCCACCCTGACAAAATAAATCAATCAATAAAAGTTGAGTCAGTAATTGTAACATAAAAAAAAAATGAGATAATCATAACAGTGTAATAAGCATGTTATCACATGGAAATATTCATAATAAGCATGAAAAAAGCGAATGTCAATAGTGGAAATCGAATGTTAACAAAAAAAATCAAAACATTTAGTTATTGTAGTCATATTTATTTACTATATTTAATATTTACCTGACGAGGCATAGATTGTGACCTTCCACGGTCACCCTGGACTGTGGAAGCATCATGTGGCTTTCCACTCCTTCCACCCTGACAAAATAAATCAATCAATAAAAGTTTAGTCAATAATTGTAACATAAACAAAAATGAGATAAGCATAATAGTGTAATAAGCATGTTATCACATGGAAATATTCATAATAAGCATGAAAAAAGTGAATGTCAATAGTGGAAATCGAATGTTAACAGAAAAAAAAATCAAAATATTTAGTTATTGCAGCCATGTTTAGTTACAATATTTATCATTTACCTGATGAGGCATAGCATGTGACCTTCCATGGTTACCCTAGACTATGGAACCCACATCTATTCGATTTAAGTTGTAATGGATAAAAAAATCTTCACCTAGAAGTATTGTTTTTTTTGCACATACAAATATACGATGTTCTTCGCTTCCCTCAAATTCACAATTCGGTTTCTTAGTTGTTGTCACTGGTCGTGTACTATTTAGAAAGCCAACAACATTTTCGGACGCTTTTGGTCTCCCATCAATATACATAGTCACCCCTTTGTTTTTATTTTTTTCTGCTAGTTGTATATAATTTGTGGCAACTCCATATCTTCTCATACTTTGAGTATATTGGATCAAGATCAACTAGTTATTGTATCTGTATAATGGTATGACATACTCCATCAATTCAATTACAGTTCCATAGCCGACCTTTATGCCATCCATGGAAAATATCCCCAATCCATGTAAGGACGAAGGAGCAATGCTATACATCCTCCCATTGATGAATAAATCCGTGTCCACTTGAGGTAGCTTATTAGGTACCCATCATTGCACTAGATGTCTATACCTCAAGGAAAAATCAATGTCAACTATGCTCTCAGCATCATAATTACATGACCCTCTGTTGGCAATAAAATATTGCATGCGTCTACGAAATCGTTTCCTTACCTTTTCAGATTTAGTTGATATAGAACTGGTAGATCTAGTAAAACACATCTCACTTTCAACCTCTCCGAGTATATCTTCATCATCACTCAAGGAAGATAGATCTGACATATACCTATTTGGTGGTACCTACACTCGATAAAACAAGAATATAAGTTACCAAGTGGATATAATTTAGCATGGAAATATATTTACCTGTAACGTTTTAATCTCAAAAGTTATTTCTTCCCAAAAACTTTATCAAAATCTATTTTTCTCTCAAAGGTGTAATTTATTTTAGAGTTATTAATTTTTGAATTATTTAAGTATAAGACATGATTTGATTTGATTTGGAATTTGTTCACAACACAGATATAGAAGTGTGTTTCTTGGGCCACTTGACAATGAATAAAATTATGCATGCTACTTCTATTAATTAAGAATACGGCCTTGCAATGTTTGAGATAAACAATCAATTTGAGGGTTTTGAGGAGCATAAAGACTAGTTAATACATGTAAAGAGGTATGGGGTTCCCCCTCATATAGATCATGTTGGGGATTCAATTTGGAATGGGCGGTGGTCATATTGCTTCATTCATGGATTGCCCATCGAAATGCGGCGACGTTAGTCTAACATTCCCTTTGTTGGTTGTGGAGCCTGATCTTCCAGTCTCATAGATGATGATTCAATCGTGTTTGAACCCCAGGTTTGGTTATGATCCAGGAACGATCCCCAGGGGGTCCGGGAGGTTTTTTTTCGCCAACAGTTTATGGGCCCATGGTTTTGGGTAACCCGTGGTATTTTCCCATTGTATTTCCCTTATAAAAGAAAGACATTGTAATACGGATAGGGTTGATGTATTAGGTATTATGCATTGTAAAGATCTCTGAGATCGTGAAGAGAGACTGTGAGAGAGTGTGAAGACGAAGCGCAGCAGCTGTGCTGCAGGTTGTATCCCTTCACTTTGTTGGATGGAATAATAATAAGGACTGGCAATTTTAGTGTGGATGTAGCCCATCTTGGGTGAACCACAATATATTGATGTCTCTCTTGTAATGTGTATGTGTGATTATATTTGCATTTATGTTTATTGTTATTGCTCTGCGATCCTCTTTTTCTAACAATTGGTATCAGAGCCGAAGGTCTATTTGACATATAAACCCACATGAAACTAGGGTTTCTGGTTCGAGTGGGGGCAATGGAAGAAGAAGGAAAGTTTAAGTTCGAGAAGTTTAATGGACAAAACTTCCAGTTATGGAAGATGCAAATGGAGGACTATTTGTACCAGAAGGATCTATTCCTACCGTTGGGAGGAAGAGCAAAGCAGCCGACAGCTATGCAGGACGAAGAATGGTAGGTTATTGACAGAAAGGCACTGGGAACAATACGGTTGTCCCTAGGTTCATCGATGGCTTTCAATATCTCAAAAGAAACGACAACGAAGGGGTTGATGAGTGCATTGGGTAAGCTATATGAAAAACCCTCGGCCTCCAACAAGATATTTCTAATGAAGCATTTATTTAATATGAAGATGTCTGAAGGTGGATCTGTTACTAATCATTCAAATGAATTTAATACGGTTACAAATCAACTAAGTTTTGTAAGTGTGAACTTTGATGATGAGGTTAGGGCTCTTCTAATCTTGTGTTCATTGCCAGAAAGCTGGAATAGCTTGGTCATGGTTGTTAGTAACTCTGTCTCTGGTTCAAACACCTTGAAATTTGATGATGTTATTGGTGTTATTCTTAGCGAGGAAATGCGAAGACAAATCACAGGTGAGACATTAGGTAATGCGTTGACCATGGAGAGTAGGGGAAGACAAAAGGAGAGAGGAAAGATATAAGGTAATCGTGGCAAGTCTAAAACGGGCAGTTCCAAGTCCAGACTGGGAAAAATAGAGTGTTGGAACTGTGGAAAGAAAGGACATCTGAAGAAAGACTGCAGATCTCTAAAGAAGAAATGAGATGGACAACAAGAAACTACCCAGGAAGTAAATGTAGCAGGTGATGTGTTACAAGATGCTTTGATTCTTGCATTAGATAATACAAGTGATTATTGGGTAGTAGATTCAAGGGCTTCATGTCATGCTCACGAGGTCTTCACTCAATAAACCTCTATCATAGCACGTTCGTTTGTGGCAAATGAAACAATACCCCTAATTTCACTAAATATTGGAAAATGCCTTCCAAAATCAGATTTTTTAACCCCCTCCCAATATGCCTTCCCAATTTAAAAAAAAACCTATTTTCACTAGATATTGTATGTATCAATTTTTTCATTAACATTTTGTATACCCCTTTATATTTATACCTAGTATATTGATATGATACCCCTCTTATGACCCCACATGCATTCTACAATGCACCTTGCTTCTTTTGATGTATATTGTGGATACACATTACTTCACCCACAATGCAATTACTGAACCACATATCATTATGATTTGCAACATCTAATGTTCTAATGAAGAGATAGGAGATCACTTTTTGTATGTCACTAGAGCCAATGCACATAGTACAACATTTAGATTGCATGTTGCAGTTCCCCAATCGATGACTAAACCTGTTGTGGGCTAGGTATCCAAGCCCCTAGGGACTGTAGCAAGCTCTGGGAGGTTGACTAAACCTCCCAAGGCCTGTAATAGGCATGAGTGGTTGGGTATTCAAGCCCCCAAGGCCTATCGAGTGCCTATAACAGGCCCTGCAGGCATAGAGCTTACCAAGGCTATTGGTAACTATTGGCTGAGTGCTATGGGTAACAATTAGTTGTCAATGACCACTATCTCTTGACTATGATCGATTGGAAAACCACTTCACCACGAAACCCTTGGCCTCAAGCATGCCTCAAGACGCGGTTTCCCTGCGTACTGGTAAGCCCAAGCCTTGCCTCAACCTAATTTCTCATATAGTCGTGATCCCGCCATCTCCATTTGGTGGATATTTGTCAGCCCGCCCATATAAAAAATACCCCAATATAAAAAATACCCCAAAGTATTTTTGTATTGTTACATTAAATAAAAAAACCCTTTGCCCCTTAATATATAAGCAATATAATTTTTAGGTTTTCATGAATATTTAATACCGCAATATGAATGAACGTGATATTATATTTCCTTCTAGTGAAGCCCCCATGGTCATGCTACACCCCATAGGAAATATTGTCATGATTATGTTCTAGGCGATTTTGGACATGTTTTATTGGGTGATGATGAGCCATGTAAAATTGTTGGAATGGGTAAGGTATGGATAAAATTTAAGAATGGAACTGATTGGCTGCTGAAAGATGTTAGGCATATTCCTGCTATGAAAAGAAATATAATCTCAACAGGGTAGTTGGGAGATGGCGGTTGTCTATCTATGTTTGGAGAAACGTGGTGGAATATCACTAAAGGATCAATGGTGATAGCACAAGGAGACAGGTTAGGTACGTTGTATTTATGTCCTCATAATACTGACCATTCTATCTCTTTAGCTTCCACAAGAACAGATACAGCATTGTGCCATCATAGGCTTGGCCACATGAGTGAGAAGGGGATGTAGATTCTCCACTCAAGGAAGTTGCTGCCATATTTGAAGCATCTAAGTTTGGAATTCTATGAGAAATATGTTTATAGAAAACAAAAGAGAGTCATATTTCTCAGGGTTGCGAAACAGAAGAAGAATGAAAATTTAGGGCTTGTGCATACAGATGTATGGGGACCGGCTCAGGTACAATCTCTTGGTGGCTCTCATTATTATGTTACATTTATTGATGATGCAACTAGAAAAAATTGGGTTGATTGCATTAGACATAAATCTGATGTGTTTGCTACTTTTAAGAAGTGGAAATCTTTGGTTGAGAATGAGATAAGAAAAAGGTTAAAGTGTCTCAGATCTGATAATGGAGGTGAGTACTGCGGCAAGGACTTTGATAGTTATTGTTCATACCATGACATTTGTAGAGAGAAGACAATCCCAGGAACACCACAAGAAAATGGTGTGTCAGAAAGGATGAACAGAACAATCATGGAGCGTGCAAGGTGTATGAGTTGTCATGCAAGGTTTCCCTTATAGTTTTGAGAGAATGTTGTAAATACTGTTGTTTATTTAATAAACAGAGGGCCTTCAAGTGCTTTGGATGGTGGTATTCTAGAGGAGGCATGGACAGATGAAAAGGTAAACTACTCATTTCTGAGAACGTTTGGTTGTGAAGCATTTGTCCATATTGATAAAGAAAATAGAACAAAGCTTGAAGCTAAATCCAAGAAATGTACCTTTATTGGATATTGGGTTGATGATTTTGGTTATCGCTTATGGGATTATGAAAATAACAAAATCATTAGGAGTAGAGATGTGATATTCAATGAAAAGGTCATGTATAAAGATCATTTGCAAGGAAAGAAACATGAAAAGGAAAACACGGAGTACACAGTACTTGACGAAATTGAAGAAAATGAAGTTCCAAAGGTGCCAGAAAATCAAGAACAACAACAAGTACCTGAAACTCCTGCAACTGAAAGAAGATCTAATAGGTTAAGTAGACTCCCTGAACGATACTCTTCTTCAATGTATTATTTATCAATGACTGATGCTGGTGAACTAGAGTGTTATGAAGAAGCAATGCAGATGGAAACTAGAAAAAAGTGGGAGCAAGGCATGAATGAGGAGATAGACTCATTGGTAGGAAACTAGACTTGGGATTTGGTTCAGTTGCCTGTTGGTAAAAGAGCATTACAGAACAAATGGATTTACAGGTTGAAGGAAGAAGGAGGAGGTAAGAAGCGGTATAAGGCTAGACTTGTTGTAAAGGGGATTGCATAGAAGAAAGGTATATATTTTGATGAAATATTTTTCTCCTGTTGTTAAGATGACTTCAATTAGGACTATTTTAAGTCTAGTGGCGATAGAAGATTTGCATATTGAATAGGTAGATGTAAAAACAACCTTTCTCCATGGGGATTTGGAGGAAGAGATATATATGCAGTAGCCACAAGGGTATGAGGTCAAAGGGAAGAAAAATTTGGTGTGCAGGTTGAAAAAGAGTTTGTATGGCTTGAAGCAAGCTTCAAGGCAGTGGTATTTAAAATTTGATAGGTTTATGATAGAACAGGGTTAGAGTAGATGCCATTCTGACCACTGTGTTTATTTCAAGAAGCTAGATAGTGAAAGATATATTATCTTGTTATTGTATGTGGATGACATGCTTGTTGTAGGGTCTAACATGCAGGATATAAATGTACTCAAAAGGAAGCTATCTAATTCATTTGCGATGAATGCTTTGGGCGTTGCAAAGCAAATCCTTGGTATGAGAATAACAAAAGACAGGAAAAATCGCAAATTTGACATTATCTTAGGGTGAGTACATACAAAAGGTGTTGGAGAGGTTCAGAATGCATAATGAAAAACCAGTTAGTACACCTTTGGCTAGCCATTTCAATCTAAGTAAGGAAATGTGTCCCAAGGCATAGGAAGAGATAGATTACATGTCCAAGATTCCTTATCAATCAGTAGTTGGCAGCTTGATGTATGCCATGGTGTGCACAAGACCAGATATTGCACATGCAGTGGGAGTTGTGAGCAGATATATGAAAAATCCAGGTAAAGAACATTGGAAGGAAGTACAGTGGATTTTCAGGTATTTGAGAGGTACTATCACTCAGGAATTATGTTTTGGAGGTTCAGACATTGTTCTACAGGGATATGTTGATGCAAATATGGCAGGTGACAAGGATAGCAGGAGGAGCACCACAAGGTATGTGTATATTGTAGGTGGAACAGCAGTAAGTTGGATTTCGAAACTACAAAAGGTTGTTGCACTTTCAACAACAGAAGCAGAGTATGTTTCTGTTACAGAGGCTATTAAAGAGATGATTTGGTTGCAGAGGTTTAAGGAGGAATTGGGTAATAAGCAGAAGGATAGCAGGTTGTATAGTGACAACCATAGTGCCGTTCATCTTGCAAATAACTCAGCATTCCATTCCAGGACTAAACATATATAGCTCAAGTACCATTTCATATGCTCTGTTCTGGAAGATGAATTGTTGAAGATGGAAAAGACACACACTAACCAGAATCTTGCATACATGTTCACAAAGGTAGTGACCAGAGAGAAACTGATTTCCAGCTCGATTGCAGTTGGCCTTCTAGCGTGAAGGTGAAGATGAGAATTTTTCCAAGTCCAAGATCCAGCAAGTATAGCAGTGGTGGAGTTGTTGTGATCAGTCTCCAAGTGGGAGATTGTTGGTTGTGGAGCCTGATCTTCCAGTCTATATATAGATGATGATTCATCTGTGTTTGAACCCCAGGTTTGGTTTTGGGGCTATTTTCTCCAACATTTTACGGGCCCATGGTTTTGGGTAACCCGTGGTATTTAATTCCCATTGTATTTCCCTTATAAAAGAAAGAAATTGTAATACGACTAGGGTTGATGTATTAGGTATTATGCATTGTAAATATCTCTGAGATCGTGAAGAGAGACTGTGAGAGAGTGTGAAGAGGAAGTGTAGCGGCTATGCTGCAGGTTGTATCCCTTCACTTTGCCAGACAAAATAATAATAAGGACTGGCAATTTCAGTGTGGATGTAGCCCATCTTGGGTGAACCACAATATATTGGTGTCTCTCTTGTAATGTGTATGTGTGATTATATTTGTACAGTGGTTTGATATGCAAGTTTACTCATGCAAGGTAC
Organism: Larix kaempferi; assembly: GCA_027924585.1. Taxonomy (NCBI): domain Eukaryota; kingdom Viridiplantae; phylum Streptophyta; class Pinopsida; order Pinales; family Pinaceae; genus Larix; species Larix kaempferi. Next base: position 74,869,129 of record BSBM01000001.1, read on the forward strand.
TCCTTCTCTAACTATGTGCTACATGTGCACAATGGTACTCTATTTTATGACAATGTGGTCACAAAGGTCCAAATATCCTCCTCAACATAGGTCCTTGGTTCCATCACCAACCTCCATGAAGTATCCTCTTCAACCCAAGCATCATCAAATCAAGTGTCCAACTTGCAAGGTGTGTAGGTCCCAACTCTAAGGGTTAAGTGCCCAATGCTCCTCCTCGTAGGTAAGTACCTCCCTTGATCAAGCAATCAACTCCCCCATTGTGTGCACCCAATGAGTTTATTCACATGTTGATTAGGTAACAATATCCTAAGGGTACCATGTCAACACAATAATCAAGGCTAAGCATCCACCCAAATTGAGACATTGATATGACCATGAAGCATCACAAGGGGCTAGGAGACCTATTGCTTGTCTACCTAGGTGAGAACACTTTTGGAGTAATCCCAAAATCTAACACATAGTTTTCCCTAAAATGAATAATTATATCTAAAAACTAGGTGACCATGTGTATTACTCACTCATTATCCTTGCCAAAAATTTTAGGTGCCTGCAGTTAATACAAATGAAATTTATAACATCGTGTACATAAAAGAAAAATGAGTATGGAGTAACATAATTCTCTACAAAACTTCTTTTTTCTTGAAATTGAAATTCTCAATGTAGATATGAGTTTTGATTGCTTGAAGTTGAATGAACAAAAAAAATTACAAATTTAATCATCAAGAAGCAAATGTATTACCCATTTTTGTGTTTGCACCCTTATACCAACAGAGACAACCACATGAAAGTGGTGTCTTCCAATAACATATCGGTTGATTGGTTGGGGGGTCAGTATGCTTTCTTGGTATACAATGTTAAAAAGTTAGAAACCCCTATAATATGGCACCTTAGAATAGCTTAGAACACTTTAACTTACACCAAATTTGGCCATCTTTTGCCCATTTTTTCCAAATTTCATGCAATTTCATACATGGAGGGAAAGTGGGCCATGCACAAAATTGTCCAAAATTGGGCTAGATTTGGCCAATTTTGCAATAAACACACCATTTTTTTTAATTTCAAGCATGAAATGAGGTGGAATAACATTGGGTATGACTCCCACTCCCTACCATGCATGTTTGAAATTGTAAAGGATTTGGACAAATTTGGAACGTTTTGTTAGTGATTTTAGCTATGGGGAGAGGGTTTAAATGATAAAAATCAACCTTGGTGCGCCCTTGGTGGAGGGGGAGGATTCTAGACATCATTTACCCTCTCTCCATGTTGAATATTGTAACTTCTAAGAATATTATATTTGTATATTATTTATTCCGGAGATGTTCCATACCTCCGATGTGATTATACTATGAATCCGGAGATGTTTATTCCTCCGAGAAGTTGTGGTAACTAGGGTTATTAGACCCACCATGTGGGGGTCGGCCCAGTCAGTTATAATAGGGTGTTTAACCTAATGGTTAAATACGAGCCTACATGTACTTGTGTAAAACATATGTCAGTGTAGTGTATAAATAGAGGAGGTGTGTTCCTCATTTGACACACTCACTCACTTAAGAGAGGCGCACTTGTGGAGGAGAGGTCTGCTATGGTGGAGGAGGAGATCATGTCTTCTGTTTGCATCTTTTCATATTTCTGGTCATCTATATTGAGGAAGCTTTACTAGGTTTTCTACCCCATGAGGGTTTCCCAGGATAAATCTGTGTCTCTTATGTTTATGCTATGCTTGTTGTTTCTTCAGTGATCTTGTATATGCTATTATTGTGAAATGGAATGTAATGCTTCTATTTTATGTCTTAGCATATTGAATTTTAACATGGTATCAGAGCTAACCTGAAGGAAGGAAATGTATGGCACTTACGACACTTGCTTCTCTTGCGACAATTTGAAGGTTAGGTTTTCATATAGAAAAAACTAGTCATCGTGGAACTTTCGCTATAAATCCATTTATGCAAAGTTTCAGGATCTGAAAGGTTTACAGGTCGTAGATAACATCCCCAGGTACCTTGTGTCCAAAGGGAACCCTCAGATTCGTTGTACTTTATGAGTTATGATCAGTACAAGTTAGGGTTTCTGCCTCTTCCAGATCTCAGTCAAAATCAGGTGACCTTGGAAAAAAGGTCATAACTTGGGCTAGGAAGATCCAAATGAAATTTCGTAAAAAGTGACAGGTAGTACACAGAATGTACTATCTCAGGAAAAAATTTCAAAGGCCGAAGGTCAACCAATGACATGTGGCACGCTGTACAAGTTCGCTCTCCTGTTTTATCCCATAAACAGGTCACATTGCGACACTTGGCATAACTCTCTCTCAGAGAGTCCAATTGAGGTCAGACCTATCAGGATGGAAAGATAACAGGGCGAGCTATCTCAGGAAAATATTTTAGAGGCTGGAGTTCAAACAGTGACACGTGGCACACCGTACAAGTTCGCTCTCCTATTTTATCCCATAAATAGGTCACGTTGCGACACTTGGCATAACTCTCTCTCAGAAAATCCAATTGAGGTCAGACCTGTGAGGATGGAAAGATGACAGGTCAGGCTACTGCAGAAAAAGTTTTCAGACCCTATGGAGCATAAATTTCAGAGTTATAGTAGAAACAATCAGGTGCATATTTCTGTCAAAACAGAATTATTTTTGGAGCACCTTTATTCATGGCTTCCAGAATTTAGGGTTTTGGAGAAAGTTAGAATTTTTGGAATTGGAGTCCACGGCTAGAAGCTCCTCAGAAAAATAAGAGTTTAGAGCCTTGGATCGAACCTTTTAATTGGACAGAAGCGTGGGCTTCATCAAACCCTAGTTCGGGTTCCTGTCCAAAAGATCCAGAAGTTTCGAAGGCAATTTTGAGGGGTCAAATTTTGGAGATTTCAAAATTGAAGAATGCTAGGTTGATCAGCTCAACAAGACACATTCTTCCATCCATTCAGAAGTGTGAAAGTCAAATATTGAATTTTTAGGGTTTCTCTAGCAAACCCTAATCAAGCTCCAAATCAAGTTTCAGGGGGAGTTGAGGCTAAGGCCTTACATAAGAAGACTACAAAAAGTCTCGACAGGTATGACTTAAGGAGGTTTAGGTATGCCTTGAAATTTGATTCTTGATTAAGTTCATAATGTGTTTGTCTTCATGTTATTTATTAGTACAATCTTGATTAATGTTATTAATTGTCCTATCACCCTAGTAACAATATGAATGCATGTGAATGATCGAAGACATTCATTGATTAGGGCTATATGATTGTACTTATGCATTATGGTGTTGTGTGAGGTTGATGTTGTCTGCTAACAAGACACAGGTACATCACAAAAGACAAATCAAGTTCCATGACCATGACAACATGAAGACAAAGACTCGTGAGGTATGTATGACTTTGTTATATCATGTTTAACCTACGAGACATGCAGGTTCTAGCTCAGGATCTCTAGATCATTGAAGAGATTGTTTAGGTATGTTGTACATAACTAAGCAGGTATACTAATCCAGGTATGTTTTCCTATGTCATGTTAGAATCTTACCTTGTGTAAGTATACTTGGTATGATTGGTTAGTAATCAAGGGTTTATGCATATTATGTCTCTTATCTTGGTTGATGATTTAACTAACTAGATCAAACAAGAATATGCATGATTAAAAGAAGACTTCCTTGAAACCCTAAATACTAATAACACCTATTTCATTAAATCTAGAAAAATTCTATTACAAGGACTTCTATGACATTGAATTTTTTTGTAAACATTTTATTTATTTCATTTAATTTGTAATAATTATGCATTAAAGAAATATTCCATTAAAATTGGAAAAACTAATCCTAGAAAGAATGTTTTTATTGATCACAAATTTTATTTACTCCAAGTGTTTTTAATATACAATCATAAAAAATGAAATGTTGTATCATTTATAACTAGTTCGGTATGCCATAAATTAGGAGGAGTATATGAAAATCTGTAATTTGTTGAATCGTGAGAAAAAATATTCATGAAGATATAAAATGTAGGATTAATGAAGTTAAGTTGCACACATAATTGCATGTTTTATTACAAGAAGATCTCTATCTATATTTGAAGTGAACAAAGTATCATATTAAATATTTTTATTGTTAAATAACATATTATAATATAGCATGATTGGAAGGAAATCACAATATTAAATTAAAATAAAATAAATTATAAGAAATGTATTGATGTCGAACCAAATAATAACTATAAATTCGTCAAAATTGGGATAGTTGTTAGGTACAACATTATACATACACAATGAAAGTGTGAAGAAATCGAATTAAGAAATCATGGCCGAGAATTACTTTCACCAAAAGGCAAAGAAAATGATAAGATTTTTAAATGTCGAAGAAATAGATGTTGAAACATATTTTTCAAATCTTTTAGTTGAACTTTATATATGACCCCATGCTCTTTTGAATTTATTTATGGCACATATCGAATGAGTCTAAATAGTCCACTTAGTACTCATTATCAATTAATTATATGGTTTTACATTGTATTTTATTCCAAAAATTACATACCACATTTATACATTCATTTAATGCATATAAGAAGATAAAAGATAGAACATATTTCGTGCTTTGTTGGCCTGTAAGAGATTATTTCAATTAATCATAATTGAGTTAGTAATACAAACTTACAAAAAAATGAATTGAGAAATCAAATTTCTTATAGTTCAATGTCACTCACTTATGACCAATCACGTACTACCCTTAATACCACTTAGCACTCATTAGCAATAAATTTTGTGTTTTTAAACAATTGCAACTTTAATTATATGGGGCTTTATTTCAAAAATTACATACTGCATTGATAAACTCCTCTTATTAATGAATATACGCAAATAAAAGTCAATAATTTATTTCATGCCTTGTTGGCTTATATGAGATTATTGCAATTATAAACTATTAACTTAAGAATACACATTTACAAAACTTTGTGTGTGCCTTGTTGGCTTTTATGAGATGATTTTAATTACAAATATTTGATTTAAGAACGCAAATTAAAAAAATATTTTGAATGGGGAAATCAAGTGGTGTATGATGCAAAAAAATGTCAAACTAAAGGCAATCATAAATAATATTAATAATTGTATTTAAATATTATTGTTAATTCTCATCTATCTATAAAATTTTTAAAAACATACAAATTAATTCATCAAAAAATGTGTCCAACTTGTATTGAAATATTGCAATGTACGCGTTAACAAATTTCTAAAAATTAATATCTTCACCTACTATAAAGAACTCAATGTTCTATTGAACATTCGAATGTAGTTGTGTTTCTCTTTGATACAATGAAGTGTCTTAAAAAGGGGGAATAGAATTTGGACAAGCCAAGTATCAGGTTCATGTCCTATATAAGCCTTTGTTAAGATACAATTTGACTGGTATCCGGGGAATTGAGAAGTAATCTTTGATGTATCTATTAGCAATATATTTGATTCTTCGTACATATTTCCATATTTGGACCACACATCACTTAACATTTTCTCATAAAATTGTATCACACTACATTATTTGAATTTTGTTTGCAAGTGACAATGAGACCTGTCCCATATGAATTCAAAGTCACTTGTATCGGTATTTGATTTTTCAAGTACTTGTTGAATGTTTTTACATTGTATTTTATTCCAAAAAATACATATCACATTTATACATTCATTTAATGCATACAAGAAGATAAAAGATAGAGCGTATCTCATGCTTTGTTGGCTATTATGAGATTATTTCAATTAATCGTAATTGAGTTAATAATACAAACTTAAAAAAAAATGAAATGAGAAATCAAATTTCTTATAGTTCAATGTCACTCACTTATGACCAATCTCGTACTACCCTTAATACCACTTAGCACTCATTAGCAATTAATTTTGTGTTTTAAAACAATTGCAACTTCAATTATATGGGGTTTTATTTCAAAAATTACATATTGCATTGATAAACTCCTCGTATTAATGAATATAGGCTAATAACAGTCAATAATTTATTTCATGTCTTGTTGGCTTATATGAGATTATTGCAATTATAAACTATTAACTTAAGAATACACATTTACAATAAGTTATAGATTGGGAAATCAAATGCCTATACCTTTCAAAATCATTCATCTATGACTCATCATGCTTTAATCTAAATTCTAGTACACTTAGCACTCATTATCATTGAAGTAATATTTTTTGTAAGAAATGTGCTTTTATATAGATGGAGGTTTAATTCAAAATTTGTGTGTCACTTGTATTAATGCATATAGATCAATAAAACTAAAGAGAACTTCATTCCTTGTTGGCTTTTGTGAGATGATTTAAATTACAAATAATTGATTTAAGAGTATGTAATTCAAAAAATATTTTGAATAGAGAAATCAAGTGTTGTAATGCACTTGTATTAATACATATAGATAAATAAAACTAAAGAGAGTTTCTTGTATGCCTTGTTGGCTTTTATGAGATGATTTAAATTACAAATAGTTGATTTAAGAGCACAAATTTAGAAAATATTTTGAATGGGGAAATCAAGTGTTGTATGATGCAAAAACTTGTCAATCTAAAAGCAATCATAAATAATACTAATAATTGTATTTATATATCATTGTCAATTATTATCTATCTATAAAAGTTATAAAATCATACAAATTAATTCACCAAAAAATGTGTCCAACTTGTATTGAAATATTGCAATGTAATCGTCAACAAATTTCCATAAAATAATATCTTCACTTAATACAAAGAACTCAATGTTCTATTGAACATTCGAATGTAGTTGCGTTTCTGTTTGATACGATGAAGTGTCTTTAAAAAGGGGAATAGAACTTGCACAAGCCAAGTATCGTGTTCATGTCCTATGTAAGCCTTTATTAAGATACAGTTTGACCGATATCCGAGGAATTGAGAAGTAGGCTTTGATGTATTTATTAGAAATACATTTGATTCTGTGTACTTATTTCCATATTGGAACCACACGTCGCTTAGCCTTTTCTCATAAAACTGTATCATACTACATGATTTGGATTTTGTTTGCAAGTGACAATGGGACCTATCCCATATGAATTCAAAGTCACTTGTATCAATATTTGATTTTTCAAGTACTTGTCGAATGTACTTGTTAGTAACATTTGATGTCCATATCGCAACATCATAATGTTTTAGGCAGTATTTTAATACTTCTAATTGAAAAGCCCTACAAAAGTAGGATCTATCACCAAGCTCCCAATCTGGTTTTCTTTGAATTTGACAACTCGTTTCATCTTTGGAATATGACGAGAAGAATACTCCTTCCATTTCAAAGATCAACAAGATCTTCCGACTGATATTAACTCCCATCTGCATTGCTGCCACAACATATATAACATTAACATATTTTCACTTCAAAACTTCATTGCTTAATGGCATCAAAACATATCCAATTTATTTCCACTCCCAAACAAACAACTTAATGAAAAAAATAAAAGTAATTTCCGTGGAATAGTTTTTTTATACAAACACATTCAACTACTACTCAAATCACTAATTTTTAAGAATTGTAATGAGATAAACTACAATTTAAAAATATAATTACAATAGTCGAATTCATTTGAACTAATTATATGTTAATATCTACATACTACCTAAATTTACAGTTTTTAAGTTTAAATCAAGCAAACTATTTATATGTTCATTTTTACATACAACCTCATATGATATTTTAATTTTCAAGAAATTATAACAAAAATTCATATAAGCACATTGCAATGAAATTCAAATCACAATTTAAAAATATAGTTACAATGGTCCAATTCAAACCAATTATATGTTAATTTATACACACCACCTAGATTTACAATTTTTTAAATTTCAATTAAACAAGCTAATTATAGGTAATTTTTACATACAACCTGATATGATTTTCCATTTTTTTAATTTCTAAGAAATACGAAAATTTCATATGATAACATTGAACTAACATTCAAATCACTGATTTGTAAGAGTTATAATGATCAATTAAGACGCAATTGATAAATAAACTGCAATTGCTCAAACATAGTAATTGTACGTTAATTTATACATACAACCTAATACAATTATTTAATTAATATGGAATACTACATTTTTATGCAAACACATAAGACTATTATTCAAATCACTAACTTTTTATAACTCAATATCTCAATATAAATAAACAAAATAATAATATGTTAATTTATAATAATGACACAACAACAATCCTTATATGAGTATTATGAAATAATATTGACATTAAATTGATAATAAGATAAAACACAGTAATAACACATCACATGTAGAATTAAGTCATCAAATGTACAATGACCAAGAATTTATATTATAAACTTCAAGATTTTTTTTATAGAGGAAATGAATAACAGTCATCTTAATGTACTATTAAAAGTCATTGAAGATTCTTCAAAATATCTCGAACATCGGGTGCCTTGTAGAATTTATTCAATAAGCTCCACAGATCAGCAATCAACCATTTATCCTCATTCTTTCCATCAAACGAAGGGGCAATAATCACATTTTCTTTGGGATTTTCTTTCTTTGTCTCCATTGAACAATCCACTAGAATAGTGTTAGTAGCATCATATTGAGAATACATTCTCCACCCTTTTTTCAGATGTTTTTTGTATATAACATGTGTTGAATTATCAATGTCATTTTTTCCCTTTTGTTGTTTGCAATCTGAAGCAATCCATGTAAACAAAAATTTAGCTTGTAATGTTTCTGAAACCAGCTTTTTCATAACTCTTGTTGTGTTTTGTTTCAAAGATGTCGTCCAAATTGCAATGTCAAGAGATTCTTTTCTGGAACACATTTCAAGAAATGTTTTTGCATGTGGACGAAACCAAAATGATTTTTTCTCTATCGTGTAATCTGTGGCCCTTCCCATTTTCTCGATAAATTCTTTTTATGATGCATCACCATCAACGCTCTGATAGAAAATGTTATTCAATTCAAAAATAACTAATTTCTTTTGACTTATAATAGCTGCAAAACAATAATGGATATCATAGTTAATTCATTTTATTCATGCTACATAAATTATTAATAAAAAAAATTGTTGAAGAAATACACTCACTTTGAGTATTTTTTGTACTAGTTATTGATAAGCCACACTTCTCTTGTATTGTCTTCATAGAACCTAGAGCCAAAATAACAAACCTTCAATCAAATACCAATAATACTTCTTTAAATCATTTTTTTTTTTATAAGACATATTTTATGTTTAATTGAAAATAAGAGACATGTGAAGTACCTGATATGATATCATGTTCTTGACTATGGCTTTCTGTCACATTCCCTTGATCACTGTCTTTTTTCTCCTCATTTGCCACTGTAATAAACATATGAAATGTTATAAAATGTATCAACGAATGAAATTCATTAAATAAATAGGCATAGAATCCAAAGAATCACTAGAGAAAGAACAAAACAAGTACAATACAACAAAAGAAACAAAATAAATTATGTACCTGGTATGGTATTTTCTTCGTCTTGTATTTGCATCTCGAAAACTTCTTCGACATTGTGCACACTATGTTGATCATTGCTTTGTTGCAAAGTGTCGTCATTGTTTTCTTTACAATTTCCGCCATTAGTAGTTATAGTAAACATCTTGTTAATCAAGATTTATAAATAGCATAAAATCCAAAGAATCACTAGAGAAAGAACAAAACAAGTACAATACCTGGATATTCCAACATATATTAGACATTAGTTTTTGCAATTGGAAGGATTCTTGATTAGTCAGCATGGTAGTCCTTTGTAACTCGTTTTCTATGACACATGCCATTCTTCTTCCATATGTACAACAAGCCTGCTGTAAATTTGTCCCCGCATAAAGAGAAATAATCAAATTTAGATCACTATGTTGTTGATGCATTTGCAATAATTCTTCCCAGAATTCAAAATCTCTCTCCTTTTCATCAGATATGTCTCTAAAACTGTGAGAGTATCTTGAGGCCTCTAAACTTTTTGACTCTTCACTATAGAAATATATAGTTAAAACTATATCATAACTATAGTTATTTTGTTCTTTATATTCATAAAGACCGGTAGCCATTTTATAGTTGACATTTGAGTCCTTGACAACAATCTCCAGAGCTTGGCGTACATCCTTACAAGACCAAATTTCTACTAAGATAATCATAGTAAAATCTTTCAACCCATTTTTTTCAATTAAAAATCGAAACAATTCAATATAGTGATCCTTAAGGAATGATTCATCTTTCAAATCCAATGTATCCAACACAACAAAGTCAGTGTATAACATTGGTTGAAACTGACAAGGAAAAGAGTGCAAAAGTGTTGACAAGAGGCTAGGACCCCCATAATGACAACCGAATTCAAAACTGTTCTCAATTTCCTGTATATCTGTCGATGCATCAATTATTCTATCAAGGACCACACAGGCTTGTGGAGAAAGGGACTCTATTTTTGTATTTCGTGATCCTTTTACATATTTACACCCTTCCATTGTCTTACAGAAGTTGGCAAATATGATATCAGTAATTCCATAATGCTCAAGAATATTGGATATTGTAAGAATCTTATCATTCAGATTCTTATCATGACTTTTGCAATATGTTACCATTGCCTCCAAAATTGTTCTTTTGGTTTTCAATTGTGAACAATAATCTTTCATTTTTATGGCATTGGTCGGATGGTTCACTGGAATAGAAAACCAGACAGTTCCATCCAATAGTTTATCTGCTACAGAACACATTTCTTCAGCGGTTAGTCCCTGAAGGGGACGGAAAGAACTTGATACCAAACTGTTCAGACTATTTGTCTTATAGTTTGGATCCTTAGGTTGGTTTGGAGAACACATTAATGTCCCTAGTTTGTAACAATTAAAAACAACTTCCCATTTATCCCAAGTAGTATCATCAAGATATAACAAAACTTTTTTTTCAGCAAAGTTTGTTAGTGGACAATCGAAGAAAGAGCACAACATTTCATCATCAACCTGTTAAAAAATAACAAATATAAATTAGTAAGAATGTGATATCAAAAATAAAATAGCCATGAATTTAGCTATAGCAATATAAACTAAGTGCAAAAAAAAAAAAATTGCATACCTTGTCTTCAGCCGTCTTAGAATTCCCACATTTTTGTTTCTTTAATTTATTTGTGGCAATTAGAAATTGTCTTGTAGATCGCACAGAATCAATGAATGGAGTTTTGAAGAACACTGTGTTTGCAGAATTTAACTGGTAGCAAATACGAATCACCACACTGGGAGCAACTAATGGATCTAAGAATCGAGCATTACGTTCTTTGTACTTCTGTTTTGCCTCCCCAGATAGACTGAATTTAGGATTTGATAATATTTCTTTTGCTGCTTGAATGGTGTGTTGCCCATCAACTATCCAAAAATTGATGTTCTTGGCATTTATATCCATTTCATTCATGATTTTCACAAGGTTTCCAATCGGATCAGACTCTTTTGTGTCAAATGGAATCAGAAGAGCATCAGGCAATGATGCTTGAAATTTCTGTAGGAATGATTTTACTAACACTCGAACATTTAAATCATCCCGTGATCTCAATTTATATAACTTGGGTGCTTCCACACATCTTCGAACATCCACCTTCATGGTAAAAGAGCTTGAAAATAAATAACCGTCCTTAAAATTTTCATGGATTTCATCGCATTGGTCAGCAAGCTTCTCTATCTGAGAGTCTTCTTTTTGGGATTTTACAAACTCTGTAGTAGGCATGAACTCACTTTCTTTAATGCTCTGTTCTAGCTCAGCTTAATATACCCTTCTCAAAGCAAGCAATTGAGCCTCGAGTTTATCATCTGGTATTTTATCAAGTAGTTTACCTCTTTGTTGCAAATAAAGAAACACAGATGATGTTTTCTTACATCTCACATAGCGATATTTCATAACGTTGGTAATACGTTGTACAAGATCATCACAACTCTTTAGACCAGATTCATTGAAGCTCTCAAAACTGTCCAACTTAAACTGTGACTTTTTTATTGACTCTGGAAATTTTGTATTAGTATCAATCAAATCTGGTCTAAATTTTGTGTAATCAACTTGGCAAGAAAATAATTTCACTTCATTTTCTTCAATTACCTCCATTTGAAAATCGATCTGACTATGATTGAGAGCATAGCAACTAAAAATTATCCCTAGCCTTTGTATATCATTTCCATCCATGGATCCAAATATATACATATCTAGAAACATATTCATGGGACTTTCAATCTCAACATACCAATCTTCGACATACTCATATACAGCAGATGTTTTGAACTTTTTAATCATTTCAAAATTAGAACCCATTGTTGAATTTATAATATGAGTTGAATGATGCTTTTGTTTTTTGAATGCTGATTGTGGGATTTTACTTGCTTTGGAGACGACAGCTTCTAAAAACAATAATAAGCAATTATTACTATAAATAAAATGAAATCAAAATCACAAATATTACCATATAGTCTTCTAGTCTAACCATTTAGAAATGAGAGAATAATATTTAAAACCACCATACCACATGGGGGAGACGTTGTTTGTGTGTCACTTGCAATTCGTTTTTTCTTCAAATTATTCCTTGGAATTGTCATTGCACCAGAGTCCATAGCTTCTAAAAACAATAATAAATAGTCGACTATAAGTTTAAATTGTTTTAAAAATACATGAAATAATGAGCATTATCAAACAATATTCTATTACATGTCTTTTATTCACATGCACAAGAATAATAAGGGTCATGTGTTATGGAAACATATTAAATACTTAGAGATAAATAAAAATCCATTGCATCTAGCACAAGTAGAGACTCATTAAAAAGAAAAGTTTTCCTTCTCAAAAATGGTAGAAGGAAATGCTTATGCTAGAAAGAAAGCTAGCAGTCGCTAGCTTTCCTTGATCTTTTGCCATGTGCTTATTTCAAAATAGAGCACATGGCACAAGCTCAAGGTATAATCTAGCAACCACCAATCACCATGGACAAGATTTTTCTATTGGAAAGCTAGCGACTGCTAGCTTTCTTTCTAGCATAGGTATGTGTTATTATCCTATAAGTAAATGCTAATGCTAGAAGGAAAGCTAGCAGTCGCTAGCTTTCGTTGATCTTATGCCATGTGCTTATTTGAAAATAGAGTACATGGCACAAGTTCAAGGCTTTCCTTGATCTTGTGCCATGTGCTTATTTGAAAATAGAGTACATGGCACAAGTTCAAGGTATAAGCTAGAAACCACCAATCACCATGCCTAGGGTTTTTCTATTGGAAAGCTAGCGACTGCTAGCTTTCCTTCTACCATAAGCATGTGTGACATGCTAGAAAAAAATGTTTATGCTAGAATGAAATGTAGCATTCGTTTAAAATAGAGCACATGGCACAAGCTGAAGGTATAAGCTAGCAACCATCAATCACCATGGACAGGGTTTTTCTAATTGAAAGCTAGCGACTGTTAGCTTTCCTTCTAGTATAAGCATGTGTGTTTATTTTAGAAGGAAATGCTTATGCTAGAAGGAAAGCTAGTAGTCGCTAGCTTTCCTTGATCTTTTGCCATGTGCTTATTTCAAAATAGAGCAAATGGCACAAGCTCAAGGTATAAGCTAGCAACCACCAATCACTATGGACATGATTTTTCTATTGGAAAGCTAGCGACTGCTAGCTTTCCTTCTAGCATAAATATGTGTTCTTATCCTAGAAGAAAATGCTTATGCTAGAAGGAAAGCTAGCAGTCGCTAGCTTTCCTTGATCTTGTGCCATGTGCTTATTTGAAAATAGAGTGCATGGAAAAAGCTCAAGGTATAAGCTAGCAACCACCAATCACCATGCCCAAGGTTTTTCTATTGGAAAGCTAGCAACTGCTAGCTTTCCTTCTAACATAAGCATGTGTGTTATGCTAGAAGGAAAGTTAGCATTCGTTCAAAATAGAGCACATTGCACAAGCTCAAGGTATAAGCTAGCAACCACCAATCACCATGGACATGGTTTTTTATTGGAAAGCTAGCGACTGTTAGCTTTCCTTCTAACATAAGCATGTGTGTTTATACTAGAAGGAAATGCTTATGCTAGAAGGAAAGCTAGCAGTCGCTAGCTTTCCTTGATCTTTTGCCATGTGCTTATTTCAAAATACATCACATGGAACAAGCTCAAGGTATAAGCTAGCAACCACCAATCACCATGGACATGATTTTTCTATTGGAAAGCTAGTGACTGTTAGCTTTTCTTCTAGCATAAGTATGTGTTCTTATCCTAGAAAGAAATGCTTATGTTAGAAGGAAATCTAGCAGTCGCTAGCTTTCCTTGATCTTGTGACGTGTGCTTTCCTTGATCTTGTGACAAAATCTGTCTCAGGTACTGTCAGCTTCCATGACAGTCACCTATAAGGAATGACATCCTAAGTTGGTCACTAAGTACCTTCATCAAGTGGAGAAAGAGCAGTTATCCCTCAAACGGTATTGGGTCGTCTCCTTTTCAACAAGTGGTGGTGAGCCCACTTGAGAGAACATACACCCGCAACCTTGGGTTTGACCTCCTATGGCGCGGCGCCGCTCTTTCACTTGCCCCGTGTGGCTATACACGACCACTTGATTTAGAAGGATATTTATAGCACCCTAAGGAAAACAACTATGTTTGAGGCGTCGCGCCATTTTCTTGATTACTATACTGATCCTAAAACTACTTCCCTACCTGAACTGTTTAAACTTATAAAGGAATATCCTCGGATGTTCACTGATGCGGAGGGTGACAAAAATTTTGAGGAAATTTCCTGCTCTGATATACAAAACACTCTTTGGGTTTTAGCAAAGGATAAATCTCCTGGGCCGGATGGGTGGACGGTGGAGCTATTTATACATTTTCTTGATGTAATGGGAAACGACCTGAGGGATGCGGTTGATGAATCTCGTTCCTTGGGACTGGTCTCCGGGGCACTAAATACCACTTATCTGGCACTGATTCCTAAATCTACACATCCTGAGAGTTTTGATGACTACCGGCCGATTGCTCTATGCAATATTGTTTATAAGATCATTTCTAAGGTAATTGCACAGCGTATCAAGCCGATCTTATCCACTTTCATCTCAATGGAACAATATGGCTTTCTGGAGGGGCGGCAGATACATGACGCGGTTGGTGTGGCCCAGGAGGTTTTCCATACTATAGCACAAAAAAACATGGAGGCTCTCATTCTTCAACTTGACCTGGTTAAAGCCTACGACCGCGTAAACTGGACTTTTCTCAAGTTGATTCTAATACAAATTGGCCTTCCGTGGAAAGTTATGAAGTGGATCATGGCATGTGTTACATCGGTCAACTATGCAGTACTTATAAATGGCCAGCTGACGGACTTCTTCAAAGCATCCAGGGGCCTCCGTCAGGGCTGCCCACTTTCTCCCCTTTTATTCCTGTTGATCATTGAGGGGCTAAGTCTCTCAATAAATAAAGCAAAATCTGAGGGCTCTCTTGTTGGTATCAAAATCTCAACAGGTGTTACTGTAACACATTCATTGTTCGTGGATGATGTGATGTTATTCGGGCTGGGAATTCTGGCGGAATGGTTACAGTATAAGAGAATTCTTGACCTCTTCTGCTGTGTTACTGGTATGCTCATTAGTATGATGAAATCATGTTTCCTGAAACATGCTCTGGAGGAAAACGTGGAACTAAATGTCAGGGATTTTCTTCCTTTGCAATTTAAAGAGTTAACTGATGGTACCAAATATCTCGGCTTCTTCCTCAAACCTGCAAATTATAGAACTAACGACTGGCTATGGCTGGTTAAACGCTTCGATTCTCGCATAAGCCATTGGAGCTTGAGATATCTTTCTATGGGTGGCTGGATTATTTTGGCTAAGTCTGTTCTTCAGAACTTGGGAGTATATTGGTTCTCCCTTTGCAAAATCCTGTCTTCTATTTTGCACATCTTGCGGGGTAAATTCTTCCGTTTTATATGGACTGGTGGGGGTGAAAGGAACAGATTCCATCTTATAAACTGGAAGTGCTTGGCAAAACCATACTGCCTTGGCAGCTGGAATATCAAGAATTTGGAATTGTTTGTTACTGCTCTTCATGCGAAAAGCCTGTGGCGTGTATTATTTAATAACTCATTGTGGGGCTACATCACTCGGGCCAAATATCTCAAAAAGATTTCGGTCTCATCCTGGTTCAGACTTGACAGGCACTTATTAAACGGCACCTCCAATATTTGGTGCGGGCTCATGGGTTCGTTCTCGGTGGTGGCAAAGTGGCTCTCTTGGATCCCTGGCAATGGTCGGGAGATCAGACTTGGTTTGGATCCTGTCATGGGGACTGCGCCCATGTTTCACTTCTCTCCTGAACTCCTCGCACATCTAGGTTCTCGTGGGATTTTCTACCTGTCACATGCTGCAGCGTTCAACAATCAGGGGTGGATCACGGCCCGTCAACTTGGCATTCACGGGGATATGGGTAAAGAATGGTCGGATTTTACCTTGCTACTTCGTCAGGCAAACATCTTTCTCGACGATTCTCCGGACAGGCTGGTTTGGTCATGGGATGTTGCTCATGGTAAGGTTACGTCGAAACTTGCATATGACTCATTATTTGATGATTGTAAATCGAAGGCGGTTTGGTGGCACTCTCTGATCTGGAAGCTAGTCATTCCTCTGAGGATTAGATGCTTTGTCTGGTTGGCTATGGGAAACTATATACTTACCTGGGACAACCTCTGTCGGCGCGGCTTCATCGGACCTGGCTGGTGTCCTCTTTGTTGTACACACGAGGAAAAGGTAGACCACCTTTTCTCTTCATGTCCTTTCTGGAGGGAGCTCTGGAATCTCACTGTCAATTCTATTGGGATAAATGCTGATTGGAACTCGGTCACATTACTGGACAAATGATTCTCTATATGCTCAATGGCTCAAGATTCCCTGTTATATGATGTGGGAGCTATGGAAGATGCGTAATCGCCTTGTTTTCGAGGGGACTGCTATTAATCTGCATTGGCTGAGTGGACGTATCATTGCTTCATTTATGGAGTATAATTCTGGTTCTGCACATTTGGGGGGTAAGTTAGTCACTTCTGGAAAGGTGCCCGGATATCGCATGGCTCCCCCTATTCTAATGTACCCTTGTGGTTTCTTTGACGGGGCTGCGGATTTGGGGGGCGGGGGTTGTGGGGCGGGTGTGGTGCTTCATCTAAACACCTCCGTCTCCTACCGGTTACTTTTAAATTTGGGCCCTGGTACTAATACACGCAGTGAATTATGTGCTCTCTGGATCCTTTTATACTTTTCCCGGCGCTTACAGGTTTCTTCTATTGTAGTAATGGGCGACTCTTCATCCATTATTTCCTGGGCTCAGGGAACATCCCCACTGAATGTATTGATACTCACAAAATGGATGGCTATTGTTAGAAAATATATTTGTGAATTTCAGCATATTCACTTTGCTCATGTTTTTCGCGAGATAAATTTGGTGGCAGACCGCCTTTCAAAGAGGGCATTGCTTTCACCGTTAGGCCATATTTTGTGGGAGGAATGGCACGAGGACCTTCTTTACTCTCGGGGCTCGACTGACCTGCTTTGGAGCTGACTCATATGTTTGGATCTGTTGGGATTTTTTGGCACTCATTTCTCACTTGTATATATGCGGTTATATTTTTTGTGCAGGTACTTAGTATCTTTTCTCCAACTTCTTGTTGGACTTATGTTCCAGCTTATTTATGCGGCTCTATGGGATTTATAGATCTTTGTGTCCAGGCCTCTGGCTGTTTTGGACTTATTTTGGGCAGATATTTTATGTATTTATGTATTGACATCTTAGCACTTTGAGACATGTGGTTTGTTTCATTTTAGACTTTCAGTTGGTGTGTCTGACACAGCTGGAAGATGCTTTTTTCAGTTTGTATGGGATGGTATGGATCCCGTGTTGATGTGGCGTGGTCTGATGCCTGTAGTTTATGGGGTCCATGAGCCGCTTCTTTAGGGGCTTCATGTAGACAGTATGTTATATGCTTTGAAGTCCTGATGTAATGTTCCCATTTACTATTTCGCTTTATTAATAGTAAGATATATTTATGTGTGAAAAAAAAAACTATGTTTTTGGATGCCTAGCCCCAAAATCCTACCTAAACTACAAGATTCTTTTGTGCCCTCCTATGGAGGTATTAAGTGAGTAGATTTAAGCTATTTTTGAACTTAGTGAGTGACGAGAGAGTTTCTTGTGTGTGTGTGTGTGCATCAAAGAAAGTGACGGTTTTGAGCGCACATGAGATATTGCATATAAATGAAAAGGCTTTTCTTTTAAAATGAAAATAATGCAACTCAACCTAATAGAAAAACAACTAAATAAACCATGTAAACCATGTAAAAAAAACTAAATAAAATAAATTGTAAAAATAAAAAAAAAATCTATAAACAAAATTGTAAAAGTAAAAAAAAATCTATAAACTTACCAAGATTTTCAACCTCTTTTTAATCCAGTCTTCTTCTTTACTTTTTGTTTGGCTAAGACTAAAGCTAATGCCAATGCCAATGCCATTTTTTCCCATAACTTCATCTTCATCTTAGTTGGTCTTGCTTCTTTGATAGACAATAATCTGGAAGCTATGAAGCCAAGACTACTTGAATGGAAACTGTACAATATATTGAAACTATCTATAAGTTACAAACTTATATCAAATAATTAAATATAAAAAACACTAGCTATTTAGCTATTTTTATATACAAGTAATGCTATATATTACATCTTATATACATTCATAGAGTTGATAACTATTTTTATGTACAAGTAATGCCATATACTTATATACATTCATAGAGTTGATAGCTATTTTTATGTACAAGTAATGCCATATATTACATCATACATACATTCATAGAGTTGATTATACCATGGAGGTTTACAAAATGAAATTTAGAAATACAACATTCAAATAAATGATTGGCAATTATTTAAAATAGTTATTTAGGTTTAAATAGAATGATTTTTATTTTGAAAAAATTTTATTGTAATTTTTCAAAATCTAGATTATAGTTGTTAAGTGGAATTTTTGGATGTTTCGAAATTTTTTAAAAATGTTGAATCTATTTATACCATTAAAATACAGATTAAAATAAAGCTAATTCTAAATTTACAACATCAAAAACTATAAATTTAAAAAAAAATATAAAACCATATTTGAAAATAAAGGACAATTTTTTTTCAAGCGAAAAAACCTGTCCTTGTTATTCAATAGAATCAAGGGCCATTAGTACATACAGCTGCTTCAGCATGACATTTCATAACAACTCGTCCAGAGTTCCAGATAGGGGGAAAGGCACATAATACCAAAAAATAACCCATCAGAAAACTGTCTCATCATGTGATGTGGACTGTCCACAAAATCACATCTACCGAGAGCCAATCACACTCTGATCTGCGTTCAAAGGAGACGCACTATAATTTGCAAATGAGACATCTACATGAAAGGGGAAAAAGATGCCCTTCAGATACACAAAGACTTCAAGTCCAACAGAAAAAAAACTTTCAAAATCATGCTCAAAAGAGCTGGAAGAATTCCTTAGAAACCAGGTGATTCTCTATATATTCCATCAAAACACCTTTCCCTTGGGGAAAGGAGAGCGCCTTTTTTGAAATTCGGTCAGCAATCTGGTTGTGCTCTCGGTAGATGTGAGAAAATGACAGGTCCTGGAAGCTAGTGGCTAGCTTTTTAGTCTCCCGACACCAATGAAATAGGGCAGGTGGGGAGAGAGCAGTCGATCCCTTATCCCAAATGATGATTACCTGAGAATCACCGTATACGTGGGCTAAGGGGATCCTCATCATATGGGATATTTGTAAGAGATCCCAGAGACTGAGCAGCTCTGCTTTGGTATTTGTGCCATATCCTACCCCCACTGCGAACTCCAGGAAGTGAGTGCTATTAAGAAAAATACACAGGCCTGCACCAGCTGTCATATTCTTGGAGGCTCCGTCTATAAAACCACAAGGATAATATTTGACAGGTGGATTTCCAATAATTCTGCAGCGTCCTTTTTTAACCACAGTCCCAATATAACGATCCTAAACTGTTGATATACTACACTGGATAATGCCATGAATATTCCTTCTTTTCCCTTCAAAAATCACCATATTACGGGCTTTCCATACAGTCCACATCATGTTGTAGGGGAGCAAATAGAGTGGAGAGCTCTTGGAAGACTTGCCAGCCCAATCTTTAATAAGATCAACTGAAGAAGTACCTGTGAGACAATCTGGAACATTGAAGAAGTCGCAGATATACCCTGCCACAGTTTTCCAAACTGAACAGGAAGAGAAGAGATGATCAACAGTTTCCTCCTCTGACCAACAGAGAGAGCAAATACCAGGACCAGAGAACCCCTTCCGCTGTAAATTATCCCATGTAAGGATACTATTATGAAGTAAAATCCAGATGAAACAAGAGATCTTGCTAGGCAGAGCCTTATGCCAAATAGGAATACAATCAATCAGAGATATCAGGCGAGATGTGGATTTAAAGATGCATTCGTAAGCATATTTTGCAGTAATAGAATCCCTGCTATAATTATAATTCTAGACCAGCTTATCAGCACTGTTATTTAAATGAATACCATCTCCTAATAGACCATTAATATAGTCATTCCAAATCAACTCGAAGGAACCACCCAAATCAAGATCATTTGCAGAATACCAGTATTGCTGTGCATTTGACAACCATTTAAACTACGGAATTAACAACTCAGTTTCGAATTGCTACTGGACTCTGTGAAACTAGCGAAGATGGGTTTAATTCAATTCACATACACAAATAAAAATTAAAAAAACTGTTCATTTTCTTAATTCTGTGTCAAATATTGACATAAAGAACAACTATGTAACCATTCAGTATACAGTCTACTGAATCCACAACTCAATTTCGAAATGATGCTGACCATGAAAAAACAAGAGAGGATGGGTTTAATTTGATTCCCATATTCCAGTTGATTAGAAGAGGAGTCTAAATGCTGGTTATTTTTGGGGAAAGTATTTTGGTTTTTCTTTTTAAATTTGGTTTTGAATATATAAATATATTCAATAGCTTTGAATATCTAAATACCCAGGTCATTTAGATTTATGTAAGTTCAAAGAATTCTTCTCTCAAATTCCGTCAAATTCTTGCTGGAAAACGCAATGGCACTTGTTTAGACTACTCTATTAAAAGAAGTACAAATATCTGAAAAGCAAAGCCGGTTAGACTACTCTAAACGGGGAAATCATATATATCTGGAAAGCAAAGCCAGAAGAAAGGATCCATCTAACACATCCTGAATAAAGATATGCTCCACACTTTGAGAAACATAAGCTTAAGAATGACAGTATCTTCATATTACCGGTTCAGTACTTGGGGAAAACTGGAAAACTTAGAATGATAGTTAACCAGACAAAGTTACATATGCCCCATCATTCAAAAATACTTTCATGAACATAGACAACTATTTCCAGCCGACCTAAGTAGCCCTAAATTCATTTCATATTATAATTAGCCCACTGTTTATTTAAACTCTTCTCATAAATATGATATGTTATACTATGGAGAAAATTTAGCTACGAGCCACTTTGGCCACCTACCAACCACAACATTGGGGAATCATACACAACTGATTATGGCAATAATGCAAGGCATTTAGACCCAACCAAAATAGAACCATCCTTCAAAACACAACCGAACTCCCTGCGGTGTTAACTCTTGGCAAAAAATGTAACCTAGGTGGTTTCTAGATTCGCATTAAAACTCATGCGATCAAGGCACTACCAGATCCTAAAACAATCTCATACAACGCAATCTCATATAGTTCGGATAGACAGAGTGAAGATGTTTAGGCTCTAAAAAGTGCTTGCAAAAAGTCACTATTTCCAGATTGCACGAGGGATGTAATTGGTAAAATAAAACATGTAAAAATCATGATTTCCAGATCGCAAGAGAGATGTTTTTGGTAAAAGACAAAAGCCTGCCCCCAATCAGTTTTCTAGACCCGGAATAATCTGCACATGTGACTTCAAACCCTATCTACATGCATAATATAAATATATGTATGTTCTGATCCGCCACATACGTGATGCATAATATAAATATATGTCCTAAGTTTCACCATTTAAAAGCAAAACCAAAAAACAACTTCAAGTGCATGTTTACCCAGCTCTTCAAAACTGCACATATTATGTGGGTAAAGAATTCTACTATGAATTTTTATTGTTCCCACTCTAATCTATTGTGGTTAATGGACTATGAACAAGACAAATCACAAGCTACAAATTAATTTTCTCTTTCAGTGAAACTCAAATGGAACCATTCAATATGAAGAGCTTATTCATTATCAATGTAATCAACACTCTATCAATTCAATGCAAACGCAGCAACAACGTCATCCAACCCTCCCAATGCTATGTCAATAGTTTAGTACGTCAAGATCTACAAATGGAGGAAGCCAATACCCAAATATTCTCTAGGTAAAAACAAAGATTAGATACCCAAACCCAACTAGATTGAAAATTGGTTCTCAACGTTTTTGAAATACATGCAATGTTGTGTGAGCTTGTTTAAGGATAACAAATTCATTATAAATTTTTAAGAATTTCATCCACTTCCATAACTGCACTTGAGTGGCAACTCACAATGATTTGATTATAAATTTAAATCAACCAGAACCGCAAGTAACAAACCTATTACTAGGTATGGAAATTCGCAAAGATTATCCTAACATGGCTACTAGTTGCAAAATTTGTTCGTGAAAGAAGGTGCAAAGCCGCTTGTCCGCATCGGGCAAGGAGTCTCAGATGGAAAGGAGCCTGCCTCCTGGTCCATAATTTATTGAGTACTTGAGCTCCCTTTTCAAACATATGACTTACCCAATATTGTAATCATCGTTGATTCAATTACAGATTCACTTAGTCCATATGCCCTCTCCGGATTCATTTGAAAGGGTAATCTTCACTTTGAGCCAGCAATAGAGTGCTTTAATTCATAGTAAAGATTTTCGGGACCTTAGAATTGGGAACCTAGAGCTTGTAAATGAGGACCATCACTTGTTCCTCAATATCTTCGCTGCCCCTTTTGTATAGAAGAAATTGAGCTGGAGTGTTTTTAAATTCATTGGCGGTTTTAAATTTTAATAACCTTCAGGAACAATGAATATATCCAGTGTTATATATACAGGCGCGGCAAATACTAGAAACCCAATTCAGATTTGCATCCATACCCAACCCATAAATTATGACGGGAGGCCTAACTTAATACCTGTCTATGAGACAAACAGACAGGTATTTTCCAATTTGCAATCAAACATTTAATACAAGAGTTGTCAGAAAATGTATTTTTTAGCTTGTAAAACAATGTCAATATTTGCTATGCAGATGTAGGTGGCCACTGGCAACTGACAACTATCCATACAGTCATCTTGCTTGATGTGATAATAAATAAACATTGTGCAAAAAGACAATAGTTTTATCACTTAATTGATTACTTGCAAATTGAAAATATACATTCATTTTAGACTCAGCACTCTAGTATTATAGACTAAGTCACCATTTCAATCAACATTATCTTCTGTGTTTTCATTATTCCCCTAAGTTAAAACTGGATAATCTTTCCAACTAAACTAAGAGGAATTGATGTAGATAGTTGAAGAAAGAAACTACTCTCTAAGTGTAACTATTCATACTTATCCGTAATAATATGTAGCTTTAATAATTAACTATTATATAATATTTAAATAAAGTACAATGGTAATCTGCATGTATTTTAGGTTAGGGTTAAAATTGACTTTATCATAAAAGACATGCTTTCTTTTTCTCTATAAAGGTATTACATAAACAAAAGATTTAAAGAAAAACCTATAATATATTTATTGTTATCCAGAAATCTTTAAACTTTTACACAAGAAATCTTTTCTCCCACAAACAAATAGCTAACGCACATATATGAGGTAACTTATATCAATGCTCCACATGCTACCGCATCTGGTGCACAACCTGCCCGTAAACGATCCTTCCGCTATGTAAACGACGCAAAGGTCAAGGTAAATTACCATGAATTTTGCAAGGGCTTTATAGAAGCTCTCCGAAGGGATGTACTCCCAAGCTTTATTATAGCATGTTTGATATAGGTAATTCAAGGTTCCAAAAAAATAAAAGACAATAACCTACAGAATTAAGAAGAGGTTCTATCAGTAGCCTTATTAAATGATGAAGATCATCTTTTGGAATAGTATGGATATGGGAAGAAGGAAAAAAAATGAATCCCTAAAATACCTCATTAGGATGGGAAAACCAAATGTCCTATTGATTCAAAAGACAAAACAAGAAGAACATGAGGTCCTAAAAAAGACGGAAATATTATGGAAAAGAAATCAAGGTGTTGCAGTCAGTTCTATAGGGGCCTCAAGAGGAATGGAAACCCTTTGGGATGCCTTAGTTTCAAAATTGTCACTCCTAAACAACCACAATTTCAAGGGACGCTCCAAGGGTTTAGTGAGTATTCATAATTTCATAAGTGAAATGACATTCTTAAATGTTTAACTAGGATAATTTTTATAAGAACCTATACATGCATTGCAAAAAGAGCATATTTAAGTAATATATATGACAATTGATTGTAACTTTTCTAACTTAAATACATCTTTAAATTCAACTAAATCCTAACAATTCTTTTATTTAATAAGCATCCATACCTTCAACTGACACTTAACTCTTCTTTTAATTAATATGCATCCATGCTAATACAAACTAATACTTTTTACACATTCATACTTTCCATAATATAAATACTAAAACACATTCATGAACCATTATCGACCTTCACATATTACAACTCTAAAATTTCCACTATAATGCATTATAATGCTAGTCAATCAATGACTGGACATACACATATTGATCACGAAATCACAAGGAGTAATTACATTGTACCGATACATGGTCGAACTAGATGCAGGAGGTTGACTTATTGAATATCGACTTTGTTGACAGATCTCCCAAGAGAGAATCACGCATAAGTTGGCTCATAAGGGATCATTAAATTAGTTTTGCTTACACCGAGGACATCTACATGGGTTAGATTCATCCACGGTGATAGGTGGTAGACTGTTATCCAGATTGATTAAAACCACAGAAATACAGTTCCAGTTCATATAGTGAATTTATGAAAGTCTCAATAATTGTTCAACAAAGTTTTCATCAATTTCCCAAAATCGAAATGTCATTAAAATTTAAAACCACACGCCAATATCCAAGAGATCCAAGTGCAAAATGCTTTGGTTTTGGAAATCATACGCCAAGATGGATTCAAATGCTATATGAAATTGAAACTAAAACACTAAGTCTGGAGTTTAATGCTATGAACTTTTAAATTCTTAAGCGCCAAGGATTAGCTCATGTAGATCTCTATCAAAGAAGATCTTAGCTAATTGCAGAAATAGAGCACAGAGATTAAAATATAAGTGTAAGATGGGTTCACTTCAGGGGTTCCGAGATTTGAAAACAGCTAAGATCGGCTGCTGAATTCGGAAACACCCAAAAAATAAAACAATTATGGGATTGGTGACAGGGTCTAACTCATTTAAATGAAATCTGGAATTAATATAGAGGAAAACAATGGGAATTTCTGTCAATAAATGAGGAAACGCAGAGAGAAAAATATTATTTGATGCAGATCTAAATACTATGTGTCTCGAATTCAAATGCCAAGATTTAGATTTGGAAGCTTTTGAGTTTAGAATCAATGCCATGATCTGAAACGCAGGATTTTAAGAACAAAATTTAAAACTACTGTAGAGTCTGGAAACCCACGCTGAAATGGATAAAAGCAGGGTTTAACAACCAATTAAAATTTACTGTGGGATCAATATAAAGTCTCAGAATGGGCCCTTCCTCCAGATAAGGCAACAGGGTCATAAATCAATTAACTGAAATCTTGAATTAACGCCAAGAATGGCAAATGCGGATTTCTATGAACAATAGAGAAATAGCAGTTATAACTCCATGGACGAGAATATATTACTTTTGTTTTCATATGTAGAAATTATGTGCCGATACATATACAACAGTAAGAATTTTTTTTTTTTATAAAATCACAGAAGTTAACAGATTTGTCCCGAGACCTAGTGTGCAGCGATGGCATAATTTAAAAAAAAAAAACAAATTGCCTATGTTTTCATATACAGAGATCATATGCGGATACATACACACCCACCTGGCCAGCCTGGGACGACATCAAAGCAATGGAAGCCGGTGGCCCGTTTCTGCTCCTTTTCACGTAAGGAAGTGCAGCTTTGATCAGATGAATGGTGCCCATCAAATTGATATCCACCTGTTAGATTTTCAGAATTTACTTCAATCTGATCTAGGATCTTAACTGAGAGAACAACATGTACAGCATATCTACAGCATATCAATCATGGAGACAATAATGCAAGCACACAAGAGACACAAAGATTTACTTGGGGAAAACCATAAAGGTGAAAAACCCCAATAACTTCCTTAGAGATAGATAGAGCAATGATACAACCAACCATAAGAGATAGATACAACCTAGCAGCAGATCCTTCTCCTCCATAAGTGCGCCTCTCCTCCTTGAGAGCATGTGTGAGAAGTGAGTGAGTAAATAGAGTGCCTCCCGCACTCTATTTATACTTGACTTGTCTTGCCTTTTTACCTAACTCATGTAGGCTCGAACTTAACCACATAATATAATGTTGACTGGGCCGACCCCCAATAGGGTGGTCTAATAACCCTTAGACCCACATGGCCGACCCCCAATAGGGTGGTCTAATAACCCTTTGACCCACATGACTTATACAGGGCCGACCCCAAACAAGGTGGTCTAATAACCCATCAAGTATAAGTTACGACACTTACAATATAAATGACGACACTTCCTTATAGATGAATAATACCATCTCTATAGGAATACAATATACATATATGTGAAATACATTCCGAAGTTACATATACATCAACACTCCCTCTTAACTAGGAAGGTATTTCTCAGCACAGTTCTTCTTAGCACAAGTCATCTTCTCTGGATCATCGTCACTGGATAATCGTCATTGAGTCATCATCATCATCACTGCTGCTGCTATCTCAATCAATCTCTGAATCTACTCGTCATAGGAAGTTCTACAGAGCCAGTTTTTTTTCATACTGGATGTAGGCCCACCACCTGCAGGTCTTCATCATCACTGGCCATACTGTGGAATCCTCAGGACTTATTACGTGCGTCACAAAACCTGGCTGCAGCATCCCAGGCTATTACGAGCACACAGCTCTACCTGTAGGATCTCCCAGGAGCACATTACATGTGACCCATCACAAAACCTGGCTGAAGCATCCCAGGCTATTACGAGCACTCAGCTCTACCTGTCGGATCTCCCAGGAGCACATTACATGTGATCTCACCACAAAACCTGGCTGAAGCATCCCAGGCTGTTACGAGCACATAGCTCTACCTGTCGGATCTCCCAGGAGCACATTACATGTGGTCCACCACAAAACCTGGCTGAAGCATCTGAGGCCTTTTTCATCCTGTCCAGATCTCCCAGGAGCAAATTACATGTAGTCATGGCAAAACCTGGCTGAAGCATCTGAGGCCTTTTTCATCCTGTCCAGATCTCCCAGGAGCAAATTACATGCCATAGGACAAAACCTCGCAAGAGCATCTGCCAGATATCCCAGGGCACCAAATTACATGTCATAGGCAAAACCTCGAAAGACTATCTGCAGATCTCCCAGGGCACAAATTACATGTCCTTCCAAGCAAAACCTCGCAAGAGCATTTTCCAGATGTCCCAGGGCACCGAATTACATGCCATAGGCAAAACCTCGAAAGACCATCTGCAAATCTCCCAGGGCACAAATTACATGCTTACTTGCACAACCTGATCCACGGCCACAAAGTATCATCTAATACTCATCAAACATCATCCTGATGTACACATGATCATCCTGATCATCATCACTGCAACATCCTGCTGCATGTCATCTGGAGAAGCTCGTCATCCACGATCATCCTGATCATACAATGCATCCATCTGATGCACACATAGATACATGATCCACACAATGTATCCATCAATCATACATGATCTACCTGATCGTACAAAGATACATGATCCACACAATGTACCCATCAACATACATGATCTACCTGATCATACAAAGATACATGATCCACACAATGTATCCATCAGCATCCATGATCTACCTGATCATACAAAGATACATGATCCACACAATGTATCCAACAGCATCCATGATCTACCTGATCATACAAAGATACACGATCCACACAATGTATCCAACATCATCCATGATCTACCTGATCATACAAAGATACATGATCCACACAATGTATCCAACAGCATCCAACATGATGCGTTCATACATAAATGATCCAACTGATCATATCCAACATCCAACATGATGCGTACATACATAAATGATCCAAGCAGAAACCAGAACATCATCCTGATGCTCATCATCCAGCGCTTACATCCACAGCCATGTGAAGAATCCTCCTTCCAACATGCTTGGAATGGCTTCAGCAAATGTGTCCATCACTTCTTCCTCGAAGTGTCCTCGATCTGAAGAACGCCAAGCCTCTCTCTGAAGTACTCGAACTTCACCCTAGCTAGTGGCTTCGTCAGCACATCTGCAATCTGCTCGTCCGTCGCAACATACAGGAGCTTCACAGCTCCTCTCTGCACCATATCCCTGATATAGTGATATTTGATCTCTATGTGTTTCGACCTGTCATGAAACACTGGGTTCTCGGACAGCTTCACACAACTCTGGTTATCACAGAAGATACCAGTAGCCTCCAACGGGAGATCAAATAACTCAGACAGTAGCTTCCGTAGCCATACTGCCTAATAACTAGCTGAACAGGATGCAACATACTCTGCCTCAGCTGTACTCAGTGCTACGCAGGACTGCTTCCTACTAAACCAAGAGATCACACCTAATCCCATACTGAAGCAACACCCAGATGTGCTCTTCCTATCTGCAGCACTGCCAGCCCAATCTGAATCAACATAACCCTGTAGGTTAAACTTTTGATTCTCCTCATACCTGAGCCCATAATCCACTGTACCCTTCAGGTACCTCAGAACATGCTTTACAGCAACCAGGTGAACACTCCTCGGATCCGTCAGGAACTGGCTCAATGTGTTCACAGCAAAGCAAATGTCTGGTCTCGTGTTCGTCAGGTACATCAAGGACCCAATCATCTGACAATACAAAGAGACATCAACCGGCTCAGATGAAGCATCACATAGAAGCTTCAGATTCGATGCCATAGGTGTGGCCATATCCTTGCAGTCCATCATCCCGAACATCTTCAGGATCTCTACTACATACTTCCCTTGTCCAAGGAAGATTCCATCTGCACTCTGCCACACCTCCATGCCAAAAACAAATAGTGCATCATCCCCAAGTTCTTAACTTGAACTCGGCAGCAAGCTTCCGCTGCGTGTCGGCAATCAATCTATCCTCACCTGATACAAACAGGTCATCCAAATAGTAGTATCGCTGGATTGCCTTCTTCAACCTTGTAGAAAAGGTTGGAATCCGCTTTATTCTTGGTAAAGCACAAGCAGGATAGAAAGCTGTCTATCCTACCATATCAAGTTCTGCACACATATATGACTACACCATGCTGTCTTGAAATCCATCTGGTGCATCTTCTATTTCATCACTTTTGTATTTCTCAATGCTGCCATCTGCAACATGCTTGATCTGATAGTTCTATTTGGAAGTCACAACAGACTTCCCTTCATGTCTTGGGATTACATCCCAAACATCATTCTTCATGATCGACGGATCATGGCATTTCATTTCTTCATCCCAGATCCTGGGAACTTCAATATCTTCAATATCTTCAATAGATATCTTTGTTGCTGGAACAAATGTTGTAGTTCTTCTTTTGTAGGAGATGGCATACGATCTTTCCTACACAACAAGTTAAATTGCATGATTAGAAAACGTCTCATAGTTTTAAGAACAAATTCTTACACATAAATAAATATGCCATACAGTCATGCAATTAACTTAGCCAATGTTTCAATACAACATTTATCCATATTCCGTAACTTTCTAGATGCCTTCCAATCTCTACCAGAACATTGTTAAGAGTGTGCACAACTCCCAACATGTCAGCAAAGAGGTTTCATTCTAGATAAGTAGCAATGGAATGTTGTACAGTGCCATAGGCTACTTACCCAACACATGCATATTAGTAGTATACTGTTCATTAATGCAATCATTCTAATATGCACAATACACAACCTAAGTCTAAGACCATGAGCATATACATTATTGAACAGTATTATTTAAGAAATGACAATTCAAATACTTATCTTTGTTTGTTCGTTGGGTGGACTCCCTCTGAGTCTTCGCTTCCTTGCAGGAGCTGCTGGAGTCCTAATCTGAAGTAGCTTCTTCTACACCTTTCTGTTGTGGGATGTAGAGAGATGGTCAACTCCCTCTGAATATCTGCATCCTTGCATAAACCACTGGAGTGTACTCCCTCTTGATCTTTGCTTCTTGGATTACCTGTTCTTGAATCTCATATTCATCCTTGGTCCCTATGCATGCTTATTAGTATCATGAATGTGTTATCCTTGTGAACTCATATAAAATCATACATTCATTAGTATACTATTAAAACACAATAATCTCAAGCATGTATAGTCATGATCATTTCAAACAGAAATAATAAGCATTAGCATTCAAGGATTCTTATGGTTAGTCAAATCATAAGAAACATAACATGTCTAAACCTGTAATTACTCAAGCCTATGACTCTTCAGGTTAGTTGAATCATCAATCAAGATAAGAGATATAAAATGCATAAAACCTGTGATTATTCAAACCTATACCATCATGATTCTTCTGGTTAGTCATATCATCAATTATGGTAAGAAACATAATATGCATACAATCATGATTATTCAAACCTATGACTTCATGAATAATCATTATCAACAATAGTATGAGATTCTATCCCAAGGTAGGATTCTATCTTGATATAGGAAAAACATACCTGGATTAGCATGCTAGCTATTTATGTCTAACATACCCGCATAATGTCTTCTGGTTCTCTTTAGTGACTTGTGCTAGTGACCTGCATGTCTCATAAGTTAACCATTATAAAACCAAGTTATACATACCTCGAGAATGGATCTCTTATGAGATCCATGGCAATGGATGAATCTTTGTCCTCATGTCATCATGATCATATGTTCTTGAACCAGAACATGATTTGTCTTCTTGGTGTACCTTTCATGTTAATAGACAACATAAAACTCATACAACATCACAATGTGTTAGTACAAACATAAGTTTCATACTCCTAATAAATGAATGACTTCTATCATGCATTCATAATTTTATTAAGGTGATATGATAAGTCTAAAATCAAGATTGTACTAACCGTGATAACATGAAGACAAACATACCATAAACTTAATTATGAACAAATCTCAAAACATACCTCGATGAGTCATACCTGTCGAGATCACTTGTAATCTTCTTAGCCTCATCTCCCTCTGAAACAGGAACTTCTTCACTTATGCAAGTGACCAACCCAATCCACTTGATTTGCAAGAACTGGACCTGGAGCTGGATATGGGTTTGTCAGAGAGACCCCAAAAATTCAAACTTAGAATTTCAAACTTCCGAAAGGATAGGAATATGCGCCTTGATGAACTGATCAAACTGGTATATTCAAAGTTTCACTCCTCAATTTTGCCTTTGAAACTTCCAGATTCACTGGACGTGACCCTGAACTGGGGTTTGATGAAGCCCACTCTTCTACCCAATCAAAATGTTTGATCCAAAGCTCTAAGCTTCTATTTTTCTGAGGAGCTTCCAGCCGCGGTCACAGATTTCAAAAATTCCCATTTTTACAGAAGCCCTAATTTTCCATTTTTCTGATCAAAGTCCCGAACTAGGGTCTGATCAAACCCGGCCTTCTACCCAGCCAAAAATTCTGATCTTGGTCTCTAAATTTCTATTTTTATGAGTAGCATCCAGTCGTGGTCTCCGATTACAAAAATTCCAACTTTCTTCAAAGCCCTAAATTCCGGAAGCCATGAATGAAGGTACCAAAAAATAATTATGTTTTGATAGAAATATGTACCTGATTGTTTCTGGTGTAACTCTGAAATTTTTGATCCACAGGGTTTGAAAAAGTTTTCTGAGATAGCCTGACCTGTTCGCTTTCCATCCTGACAGGTCTGACCTCAATTGGATGTTCTGAGAGAGAGTTATGCCAAATGTCGCAACGTGACCTGTTTTGGGAAAATACAGGAGAGCGAACTTGTACGGCGTGCCACGTGTCACTGTTTGACCTTCGGCCTCTGAAAAAGTTTTCTGAGATATCTAGGCCTGTTATATTTCCATCCTGATAGGTCTGACCTCAATTGGATTCTCTGAGAGAGAGATATGCCAAGTGTCGCAACGTGACCTGTTTATGAGATAATACAGGAGAGCGAACTTGTACGGCGTTCCACGTGTCACTGTTTGACCTTCGGCCTCTGAAAAAGTTTTCTGAGATAGCTTGGCCTGTGTACTACCTGTCACTTTTCACGAAATTTCATTTGGAGCTTCCTAGCCCAAGTTATGACCTTTTTCCCAAGGTCACCTGATTTTGACTCAGATCTGGAAGAGGCAGAAACCCTATATTGTACAGATCATAAATCACAAAGTACAACGAATTAGAGGTTTTCCTTTGGACACAAGATACCTGGAGATATTAGCTTCGGCCTGTAACAATTTCAGATCCGAAAACTTCGCCAAAACGGATTTATAGCGAAAGTGATACGATGACCGGTTTTTGCTATATCAAGCCCTAGCATCGTAAGTGCAACAAGTGTCATACATGCCATATCATGCCTTCTTTCAGGCTAGCTCTGATACCATGTTGGATTTTCAGAATTTACTTCAATCTGATCTAGGATCTTAACTGAGAGAAAAACATGTACAGCATATCTACAGCATATCAATCATGGAGACAATAATGCAAGCACACAAGAGACACAAAGATTTACTTGGGGAAAACCATAAAGGTGAAAAACCCCAATAACTTCCTTAGAGATAGATAGAGCAATGATACAACCAACCATAAGAGATAGATACAACCTAGCAGCAGATCCTTCTCCTCCATAAGTGCGCCTCTCCTCCTTGAGAGCATGTGTGAGAAGTGAGTGAGTAAATAGAGTGCCTCCCGCACTCTATTTATACTTGACTTGTCTTGCCTTTTTACCTAACTCATGTAGGCTCGAACTTAACCACATAATATAATGTTGACTGGGCCGACCCCCAATAGGGTGGTCTAATAACCCTTAGACCCACATGGCCGACCCCCAATAGGGTGGTCTAATAACCCTTTGACCCACATGACTTATACAGGGCCGACCCCAAACAAGGTGGTCTAATAACCCATCAAGTATAAGTTACGACACTTACAATATAAATGACGACACTTCCTTATAGATGAATAATACCATCTCTATAGGAATACAATATACATATATGTGAAATACATTCCGAAGTTACATATACATCAACACCACCATAGAACGCATGGTATCCACAGGCTGCAGCTCAAACTCTTGAGGGGTAAAACGCCCTGATTGCGAATCAATACATCAACAGGCCCAGCTTCGTCCATCACTTTCTTCATCTCTTCGAAATTTCCACACATCTGCACTGAAAATCTTTATCTCTTGCCCAGTAGAACTCTCTACAGATTCCTTAGCTTCTTCTAGCCTGCTAGCATTTCGTGCCAAGATCGAAACTCGGGCGCCTTCTTGTGCAGCCATGTGTGCCAAAGCTAACCCAATTCCGCTTGAGCCTCCGCTGATGAAAATGGCGACCTTTAGTCGGAACCTTCACTGGTCTAGGCTGCATAATCCACCATGAAAATACGATAAAGAAAACCGGGCAAGCCAATATCAGGAGCGAAGGAAAACTGTGGATGGCCCTCTCGTCTGCAATAAAACCCATTTTTTTTCCGAATCGAAAACTACAGCCGCTAGAAGGAGGGATTGAACCTCCGACCACATCATAGCTACATGATCTAACCAATTGAGTTATTCCAACCTTGTCTGCAATAAAACTTTTTCCTTAAACTGATTAATTGTTAATTATTATTGTTATATCTCTGCTCCTTACAAAATCCGCCGGTGATCGAAACCGAAGTTGCAACATTAGAACTCCAACCTTGGTCAAGCATTTCGAGGCTGTAATCGACGGCTTCCCCAAGCCTTCCGTCTCTGCCCAAACCCTGAATCAATACGCAATGGTTGAAAGCATTCGGCACGACGCCATTGTCCTTCTTTTTCTCGAAAATTCTCTTGACGTCGTCGAGCTCCATTGCCCTGCAAAACCCTTCAACGACGGCCGTGTAGATGCTGAGTCTGTCAAATCTCAGCGTTTCTATTGCCGGTGGCTCCAGCACCGAACCCTAAACTTTGAAGTCGCATACAAGCCAGCCCGGCGCAGATGGATATCACGGCTTCTAAGCAAACGTTGTAGCCACCTGCAGGGTTAGCATGTAGGTGCTTAGTGCTGCTCGCATTATTGACTGCTGCACTGTGCTTAGTCCCTCCCGCATTATTTCCTAAATGGGTTGCCGGAAAGGAGCTACCTCGCCTTTTTATAACATTCCCTAAGGGCGGGTCCGCATGGGCCATCGGTGGTTTCTTATACCACTTATCGAGCATGCGGACGAGCTGGGTGGACGACACGTACGAGGCTGTATTCTTACCGCAACCGTCTCTTCCTTTATCTCCCGAGCATGTTAACGGCGCGGGGTTCACCGTGAGCCGTTGATTTCCTCCCCCATCACTACGTCTACGACCTCATAGAGCCATGTCATACGTTAAAGGGCCCCATTGCAAAGGTAATAGACGCCCAGCGCCCAGGACTTCACCATGGGACTAAGCGCCCAGTCAGAAGGGCCCTACACATCGTCCAAGACCAGCGCCCATTCCTTTGTTACATGCGCACAGCAATAAAAGGTAACGCTCCCAGCACCGAGGGCTTGTAAAGCGACCAGGAGCCAAGCCAAGAGACTCCACATTGCCTCCCCACTCCGAGCGCCATGGACGAGAGCCTACCTCTCCTTGTGGTGCTCCTCACAGTATGCCCAAGAGCATTTTAGATGACCTAATGCCAAGAACGAATGGGGCTGCCATGCATGTCAACCACTAATTAATTAAAATACATAATTCTATTGATATATTTTAATTCATATTCATTGATTGAGATAGATGAGTATTTACCACGTCTATTCAATAAATATAATACAAAATCTTAATTAGAAAGATTAATTTGTAAAGTTGGAGGTATTGTGATATAAGTCAAAATCTTAATGTTATAAAATAAAATAATAATAAAAAAAAAACTTATCAACATTATGTTATTTCTAAAATTTACTTAAAAATATATTTTACAAAAATATTTACAATAAATAAATATAACAATATAATAAATAATAATAAAATATTATCTAGATATTTTATTAACGGGTTTATTTTATCATATTGGAAAAAAAAAAAAATAATGAATTAAAAAGTTTTTTTTTTATTTAAAAAAAAAGGGGTTGAAAAATATATTATTACTTCAAAAAAAAAGCTATGAATGAAAGCAAACATATAGCTCAAGATTTTCTTTAGTAAAGGAAATTATAATTGTATTGTAAATAGCAATGATAAACAATTGCTTTATTTAGAATGTTTTTTTTTATTTGGTAAAGTAGTATTTGAGTACACAATAATAAGATTATTATTATAAACTTATTGTATTTATATTAAATAGTTATTTGTCTTTTAGTTTTTATAGATCACATAAGGTTTGATTTTCATCCTAATGGCATGACTTGTAGCTTTAATTGCAAAAAAAAAAAATTTAATCACAAGGAAACAATAATCAATCAAAAAAATTAATTTTAAAATGTATAAATATATTATCACTTAAAAATTTATCATATCAAAAACCAAACATACTAAAGGAAATTATAGTCATGATGTAAATAGTAATGATAAGTTGTAAAATACAATTGATTTACCTATAATGTTTTTATTGGTAAAGTGGTGATTGTTTTCAATGTTGAAAACTTGTTGGAGATGGATCGAATATGAAGCAACATTGTACATACTTGAAGTGGGTCTGTCAAATATCCATATATCATCTCAACAAATCGATTTTCATATTATCGACAAAGGTATGTTAGTCACCAATTATATAAAGTAGACTTCTGAACTAATAGGGATGAAATGGAGCTTCTGAAACAATCGCTTTAGCATGTAATAAATTGCATTGTTCCTAAACATCTTATTTTTAACTAAGATAAGCATATTGTTTTTTTTTATTAAGATGATCAACAAACAAGCACCATACAATAGAATCCCTTCCATATGAGATTACAACAAAAAAAATACATTACATACTATTTAGATAAGATAATGGAAGGAAATAAATTGTTGGATACAAGGATAGGTATCCTTTTGAATCCCATTATGGAAAACACCATGTACTTAAACCGGGGAATTGCATATAAAGCTTATTAAAAGACTATTTTATTAAGGGGGAAACACGGCTTAGACAAAATAAGTTAAATATTGGGTAACAGTGCAACAGGGTTTTTGAGAAATTTTTTGGATTAATCATACCAAATACAGTGATGATCTCGTGTAATAATAAAAGAGTCATAAGAATCTCAACACAGTCCTCAACTTAACTCAATTAAAGCGGCTGTTATGAAGTCCTAATATGATTGAACATATTACGTAATGATGTTCTCGTTCAACTTGTAGGCTTAGACTAAGGCCTTTACAAAGTACATAAGGGTTGCCCGTGTGGGTAGGAAGAGTAAAGATGTACAATTACAATGGCATACTAGGATAAATACTAGTAACCACCCTTGCGATGGTAAGGGTGGGAACAAAACCAGCTATGAGATTCTTAAGGAATTGAAGAAGTAATGGTTCCCCGACAAATTATATTGGTTTGAAAATGAGAATATTAAATAAACACAATAACAATTGCATTTGATAAGAAATAGCCATGAAAACCTTTTAAACAGTAATAGTTCTCCTAATTTAATAATTGTTACAATACTTATGGTTATCAAGGATGCAGATTGCTTATTAACACTAAAGTAATAAGAATGTTTGACCTTGGGACGATATAACAGGGATCTTCATCTCCTAGGAGAGTTATGCAAATCTTAAAGATCCTTGTAGTCGCTTGTTGAATAATTAAAGATTATGAACTCTCAGCTCTCCTATTAAAAAAAAAAAAAATCGTTGATTATTTCATGCTAAGTTGGATCAATATGAGCTTGGTGATGAGTAAACCTCTCTAGATGTTACAACTTGAAGGATGTTGCTAAACGGTAAGAAGTAGAATACTAAGGTAGATAACACTTGATTATAACCTTAGGGATTCTAGAGATTCAATAGAAAGATTAATCTAAATGTTTCTTTAATTATTAGAATACACAATAAGGGATAAGGAAGCAAAGCCATAGGATAATACCGACATATTCGGTCAAGTCAAAGCTAAGTAGGACAAGTATGGCCAACACCTGCTACTTGCATGAATGAAGAGAGTATGTGTCAAGAATTTCCGTGCATTATTATGACCATAACTTTGGGACGAAGTTTCCTGAAGGGTGGGTGTATGTAACGCCCCATATTTTGACTAGGCATGTTTATGAGTTAGACACCTTTCACTTTATCGCTTGTTATCTGTTTGACTAAGCTAGACAGAGTGAACTATGTTTTCGGCATAATAGACATGATGATATGTTGTTACTATGTTTATGATGTTACTATATTCATGCAGTTATTAAGTTATGATTATCATGAGATTCATTGCTTTTATGGTGAAAATATATGTTTTAGCGTTTCATTGATGAAATGTGAAATATATGGTGTTGTACGTGGATGCCATCCTATGATGAAATTGATAGAACTGTATATTCCATGCATATCTATGATACGATAAAATTGTGACGTGAAATGAATGATGTTGATGATATGGATCAATTGGTGATCGAATGGAAATGCTTGTTATAAAAGGTGTATCTTGCAGAATACTAACCTACAGGACACGAGGGCTATGGGATAGCTGGATACTTGATCTGATATACGGAGAAGAACCTATCCATGCAGTAAACCTTAGCAACCGAAATTGATGAAACGATGACATGGACCGATAATCTAGAGAGCAGCAGAGTATGATTTGATAAGGGCGTAGGCCCAGTATGTTGAGAGGGATGGATGTGTTTCCCACCCTATATTCCTATGATACCCGAGATCATGGGAGGGCCATGCTGAGACACGCTCCCCATGTATGTGTGATGACGATGGTCGGATGCCTGCTAGGAGAGGATAGGTCCATTGTTCAGCCGACGCTATCGCTCTCATAGATCCCAACCCCATCAACATTGTTCTACACTTCGATGCCTTTCCAACGATTCAAGGATTGGCTCAATCAAAGTTTGTATGAGGAAGTTATGCCTCTTGTAATTGGACTTCATTAGCTGACCACCATGGTACCAAGTAGATTCCATGTCAACTCTCACTATCCGCACATCTAAGCTAGTCACATGTGGACTTTCAATAACATTCTAGAGTGTCCAAAACCCTAAGCCTAATTTATAGTTGTGGCATGTACAAACCCTAAAATTAACCCTAGGCGACTATCAAGCTATGTTAAATACCATGCCATCAAGAGAAGGTGTTCCATTTTGATGATGTCATTGTATTGTTTCATAACTGAGAAACAATAAGGGAGTGTATATTAGATCATAACAGAAGAAGTAGGAGATCATGTAGTAGTTATGTAGGCCACATTATTAGAGGTAACTACATAGTGAGTACCACTTCCTTTGTATTTGCATTGCATATTGGAGTAGAAAAGAGCAAGCCATAGTCCTCACTGACGGCTAGGTTTTTCCCCATGGTGGGTTTTTGTAGGGTATATCTTGTGTTATTTGTGTGGATGTGTTGTTTTGTTATAGTTATTTTCCTTTTAGTTCTAATCTATTTATCATTCCGTGGAATTCTACTAACGCAATGAAGTAAGTTGTAATATCTATTGTAACGAACATTTCCTAAACTAGTTTTTTGCCCAGTGCACCTCAATGCAAATATGGCATTGGTGGGTCAACTCTGCAAAACCCTAGACCGAGCAGGTGTTGGTGGTCTACCCACGTCGGCATTGCCCATGCACACTTGCAGGAGCCGACGGCATGCACTTTCGTTGCTCTGTTTGGTTTTTTGCTACCGAACCAAGATTGACCTAGTGTCCTTGAACGACATTTTCATGCGACCTAGGGATTGACATATCTCGGCAACCGGAGGTCGGATCGACGAACCATCGAATCCGTTGGTCTCCTGGAATTCCATTACCCCTAGGGGGCCTTCTCTCTCATGTCCTTGTGGCCCAATGACTCCGTTGTACAGTCATTTCCTAAACTAGTTTTTTGCCCAGTGCACCTCAAGGCAAATCTGGCATTGGTGGGTCAACTCTGCAAAACCCTAGACCGAGCAAGTGTTGGTGGTCTACCCACGTCGACATTGCCCATGCACACTTGCAGGAGCCGACGGCATGCACTTTCGTTGCTCCGTTTGGTTTTTTGCTCCTGGACCAAGATTGACCTAGTGTCCTTGAACGACATTTTCATGCGACCTAGGGCTTGACATATCTTGACAACCGAAGGTCGGATCGACGAACCGTCGAATCTGTTGGTCTCCTGGCATTCCATTACCCCTAGGGGGCCCTCTCTCTCATGTCCTCGTGGCCCAATGACTCCGTTGTACAGTCATTTCCTAAACTAGTTTTTTGCCCAGTGCACCTCAATGCAAATCTGGCATTGGTGGGTCAACTCTGCAAAACCCTAGACCGAGCAAGTGTTGGTGGTCTACCCATGTCGGCATTGCCCATACACACTTGCAGGAGCCGACGGCACGCACTTTCGTTGCTCCGTTTGGTTTTTTGCTCCCGGACCAAGATTGACCTAGTGTCCTTGAACGACATTTTCATGCGACCTAGGGCTTGACATATCTCGGCAACCGGAGGTTGGATCGACGAACCGTCGAATCCGTTGGTCTGCTGGCATGCCATTACCCCTAGGGGGCCCTCTCTCTCGTGTCCTCGTGGCCCAATGACTCCGTTGTACAGTCATTTCCTAAACTAGTTTTTTGCCCAGTGCACCTCAATGCACATCTAGCATTGGTGGGTCAACTCTGCAAAACCCTAGACCGAGCAAGTGTTTAGGGTTGTCCTAGCAAGTGTTGATTTGTAGGATTTTTTTTAAGGGACTAGAGGTTTAGTCTTGTAGAAGATAGGTTTTGGTAAGCCTACTAGGCTAGGAGTGGATAGAGGTAGGAGATAATGTCCAAGTGATGATAAGCAGGCCAAAGGCATAGTAGAATATAATTTCTTCCATGTATGTATAGTTAAATTCTGAATGAGAAAGGCATATTCATCAAGTTATTGTGTCACGTGTGTATTACTCTTTTATAATTTGTGTATATTATACTTGAGTTTGATGAATATGATGGACTATGCATGAAATCATCTTAAGAAGATAGTCAATGGCATGAGTACAACTGTAAATAGAACTGGGCAAAGTTATCCATGACATGATATTCTCTAGTGCAATATTGTAATGTGACTAAGAGAGATTGTTGTTTACTTAGATATGTGAACATCATGGCTTATTTAACCCTTAAGAGTATATATTGATGGTTAATGATTTATCGACACATGATCATGATGATAATGGAGTGTTTCCATCATGATTTTATACTTATGATGATCGTTTGTTATTGCAGTTTCAATCATGTATAAGTGCTTGCAACACATGTTGTGAAGATGTACATGTTCAATTTGGCATTAATGATTAATTGTAAATTATATCATATGGATTATAGTTTTACCTACAAGAATTCTTATGTATATTTAGTTATCAAAATCATTTCTTCTACCCATATGCCACATGTTCCCAATGTCTCTTCATTCATAATGCCATCTATTAGCAAACACATTCCAACCCTACGTTTTCCTAGTCTTGGAATACCTTCCACAAGTAATTTTATGCCTAGTTCGAGCTTCTCCTTTGGCGTATGTAATAATCTATTGATCCCTCAACAACTCCCCAAGTTATGTGATGTGGGGCCCCACTTGAAATTTTGAGCTAAAGGCCACTGATCCAAGTGTTGTTACTCTTTAATGATGTCTAAAGGCCACTGATCCATCTCATAGATCTTTATGAATTGAGAAAGATACTTCTCATTGTTTTATTGAGCTAACAATGCACTCCCCTAAAAAATAAATTGTATACATGTGATGTATATATATAAAATACTTCAAATTTCAATTGCAATATCAAAATTCACACTTCATTTGAACATGTTGATATAAGCTCCAAATCTATGAAACATAGAAGAGGAACATTCAATGCAAAAATAGTTTTTTTAACTTGCATAAGGTCCTCATATCTCTATTTTTAATATCAATATTGACATCAAAATACATTCAAATTCTTTCTTATTCAAATATATTTACATCAAAATACATTCAAATTCTTTCTTATTCAAAATTTTAAAGTACTTTGATTATACAAAGAGTTTTGGTTTTGTATAATAAAAAATCAATAAAAATCACTTTTTTATACCTATTAAATTTATTAAAAACAATAATCTTACAACTCACTTTTTAAAAACTAATAATATATAAATAAAATAACACAATTATTAAAAAAATATAAAATAACTATACGTAGTGTTATCATCCTTTATCTCTCTAAAGTCTTTTTATACATTTATGTTTAAGAGACCATTATATACCTATGCATTTAAAGGAAGCCATAGGGTCAACTCATAATATGAGTGTATTTGAAATCCATTTACTCTCTTTCTATTACTATGTGTTTAGATAATTTTAATTTTTAATTTATATACTTATAATGTATGAAATCTTAATTTCAATTTCTATTGGAATTGTGTTATTAAATGATTGTTAATTTTTATCATAACCAACTTTTAATTTTTATTGAATTATTCTTATATTAATAAAGATTAGAAAGTTGTTGTCAAATATCTATAATTTTAATAGGTTAAAAAAGTAGGAAAATTATTATTGTTTTAAATATTTTAAATTTTAAATTTAATGTAAATACATGCAACATTTTAAGAGGAAGTGTTTTTGTTCCTCCATTTTTTTAGTATCACAAAGAAGATAAATTATTTCATCCCACAATCTTTTAGGAGTTACTCACCACGTTGTTTCAATATGGAGTTTGAGAAAATTCATTATTAATTGAGCAATATTGATTTTCTTCTTTACACTAGTTATTATAAAAATTGTTTTGATCTTCTAGTTTATGGTTACCCCTTTATGGTATCTTAGTTTTCTTTTATCCTCTAATAATATGTGGCACGTGACAATTTCTCATTATATTTAAATGTAATAGTATTTTTAATGGTAACGATATTCTACCAAGTGACCTCCAACTTTGACAACCCATATCAGGTTGCAAATGACTTTGAATGGAGTTTAAAGCAATCTTAGAAAGGCTCGTCTTTCATGTTAGTTATATTATACATGTACACTAGGTATCTAGTCATAACTATAATTTGGATGGAGTAAACACCAACTTCTCTCAAGATAAAAAAAAAGGATGTATTGCTTTTAATTGTAAGATTATAAAACACTTATGGATTTGTTTAAACCTTCTCCATGATTCTCTAGAGATGTTGTAGCCCCAAACTTCTCATCCATATATAATAACATCAAAATAGGCTTTCCACCATCAATTACTTATTTTCTCAATGTTTTAGTTTGAATTAAGCTTGTGATGAAGGCTCACTTCAACATATAAAATGCATTAATCAAAAATTGTTTTCAACATCAAAATAGGCTTTCCACCTTCAATTAATTATTTTCTCAATGTTATAATTTGAGTTAAATTTGTGATCAAATTTGACTCCAAGATATAAAATACATTAATTTAAAATTGTTTTCAACATTAAATTAGGCTTTCTACTCTTAATTAATTATGTTCTCAATTAAGTTAAACTTGTGACGAAAATTGACTCCAAAATAATTATATGAAGTAACGTCTTCTAAATTGTTATTATTATACACAAAATTAAAATTATTAAACTTATTGAATTTTATTATCATAATCTTTATTTTTCTAATATTACCATCAAACCATACTAAAATGAAAACCTTCCTTTTTATATATATAACTAACCTTTAATAATTGTTTTATATATATTTCAAAATCTTCTTTTAATTATTATATTTAAAATATTGTAATTTTATATTTTAATTTATAATTTATGATATTATTTTTTTATATATAAAATATTTTTCATAATATCTTGTTTTAATTTTTTAATCTCTAAATATTATATAATTGGAATTATATTTATTTCGTATACTCTTCAATGATATATATATGACCGAAATAATATATATTTTTGTATATAAACATATTATAATATTATATAATATATATTTTGATACAAATATATTATAAAACATATTGGTATCTTATACATTTACCATAATTTTTTTGATATGATATGTAAACACATGTAATAGAATATTGTCGGTGTTTGATTTACCATGTTGGATATACCATTATTTGAGAAATTTCAGCAAAAAGGCGTGGCTTATTTTGCATAGCTTGGACACATGTTAATATAAATTTGCCCACCGCTCCGTAGATTCAAATTTGCCCGCTCGATCGGATTCAAATTTTCTCCCTCCATAGATTCAAATTTGCCCGCTCGATCGGATTCAAATTTTCTCGCTCCGTAGATTCAAATTTGAAACAAATTCCGCTCCTCTCCCCAACGCTTTACTATTCCCAAAGGGCGTTCCAACTTCCAAAGAATGAAGACGTCGAAGTTGCATTAAATACGAACTGACAGCTACAACAAAGCGTGAGGGGGCAGGGAGATCGCGTGATCCGATGATGGCCGGAAATTGGTGAGGGAGCACACGCCGGAAAAACAAAGCCAAATCCTCGATCCATGGATGGCCATACATTATGCCATAAAGAGTCGGGCGTCTCTGACATTGGACAGACTCGTCTTAAACGCTCTGCAGCTCCTCCGTTAGCTCTCGCCGCGCCCTCGACGGCAGCCAGTGAGCCCACTTCAGTGTTAATGGCTCTGCGACTCAGGTTCTGAGCACAGTCTTGGCCCAATTCAGAGT
Source organism: Larix kaempferi (assembly GCA_027924585.1). Classification (NCBI taxonomy): domain Eukaryota; kingdom Viridiplantae; phylum Streptophyta; class Pinopsida; order Pinales; family Pinaceae; genus Larix; species Larix kaempferi. The sequence continues at coordinate 74,913,348 of BSBM01000001.1, forward strand.
TTTTAGTACCCACGAGATAGAATGGTTAAGTCTGGAACTTAGTCATGGCGGAGATTGCTCAGGTACAGAAATTAAATCCTCAAATTATCTAGCATTTGTAAATTACACTAAAATATTTGCATTCCGATTTTTAAGTAATTTTTCTCAAATTCTTGCATGTACCAGATAATGGAAAATATTGGCTAAATCCCAAACTGAAGGATGAAAGGTAAGCAGCACCTCCTGCTACTATAGAACACTCCAGTTTCGTCCAGGTACCTCTTGGTAAAAACTAGGGGTTTGCTTCTGTATAACTTTTATGGGAAGGATAAACCCCAAACACTAAATGGTTTTCTTTTTAGCAGTTTGCTTGTTTATTGTAGTTAAGACCAGCACCTACTAACTGCTGAAGTTTACTATCGGCCCTTCTAGGGGTTTACAAAGATGTATTTTAATGAAATCTTACTTGCCTTTATAAGTCTTTATGCCTCCAACAGAGCGTGGAATTTTCTCAGCTTTATACTTTTTGTTTGAGAGGGTCGAATCAGGGTATTCGAAAATACACAAGGAATTCCATATTGATCTATGGGGATTTTTCCTTTGATACGAACTCGGTTAAAACAAAACCCAGATAGAATTGATATGATTAGGTTTGGTACCCTCTGTCTTAATCTTGGCGTTGTATGTGTTGGAGTTCTTTTGACTGTACTTACTTGTTTGATGAATTTAATTAAAAAATTTACATATGGGTTTACCCTTGACCGAAAGTATGAATTTAGCTTGCAGAGATTCGACTTCGATTTTACAGAGCCATTTAAAAATCGATCCACAAGGCGCATTAAGAGTTCTAGATTGCAAATGATTCTTAAAAAGAAAACTCAGAGAGCTTTAAAGATAAACAATTGTCATCTTAGTTTATGAATCTCGAGCGCCCTTACAAATTGTAAGATACAACACAGAGATTTAAATACAATTGGGGATCTGGAGATGCTCATCTGAATCGAGAATCCAACGTAGAGATTTAAATACAATTAATATGCCATCATGTTTATGAATTTGGGAGTGTGCACAGAGTTTTCAATGAGTAATATGCCAATCAATAATGGAATCAAATGCAAAGATTTTTCAAATATTTTTCTTAGTATGAAACTAAAACGCTAATCGATATTGGAGTCAATCGCAGATATTTTTCAAAGATCAAAATGATTCAAATGTAAAACTCCATTCATGTCGATAGGCACATGGGGAATTCTTTTAAAGACAAAAATATACAGTTCGCAATATGAAAATTTTGAAATGCCCAAAGTAACGGATCCATACAGAGACAGGTCAATACAAATCATTTACAAATTCTGGAAAATCCCATAAGTGGATCTACGCAGATTTCTAAAGGTCAATCTCAATCTTTACAAGATTAAATGTAGTTTAGCATGAACGCTGAAATGCTAGTTAATGCAAATGGAGTTCGAAGGGTCTTAATCCGAGTCGTCTTCTGATGAATCGATACTGGATTTACTGGTGAAATTTAAACAGAGTCAAGGAAGCAGTGATCTATGGGTTATATGATCCAAAATAGAGTCTTATAACACGGTGGATGGGTACATTCAAACCCTTGAAATATACAGTAATCTAAAAAGAGAAATACAGTCAAAACAGAGTTTTAAAATTCATACGAGTTCAGATCTTCAATCTCCATGCCTTCTCAAGAATTTGAGAATAACAAATGTTGAACACAGAGTTATAGATTAGAACTAGATCGGCTTCCAAGTTATATATATATATATATATATTTTCGAAATGAAACTCAAATATCAACTTCACATACAAAAAAAGAAAACAAATTTGTTGAACATGATTTGAATCGTCGATCTCGAAACCGCTTGTAGTAGAGGCAGAATCAACTGATGCAACAAATCGTGTTTACTTCAGAAGTTACTGCGTTATATCTGAATACTGGGTAGCTTCTACATCATCGCGGTTTTCTGAATAACTCGTTGTAGATCAAGCTCCTTCTGCGACTTACAAGGTCACCGTAACCCTTAATGTTTACAGAAATTATCCTTCTCTGGCCATACTATGTTTCTCAGGGAAAAGTCCTTAGTATTCTTATTAATTCTTAAAATTTTATGTATCATCTGAGACTTGATGGATACAACCTTACGAAACTCGTGCTCTTATACTTATTTCTTCAAAGAAGAAGAATTTATAGCCTAAGGTTCAAATTCCATAAAAAAATCACTGCGTAAGAAAAGAGAACAAAAATAAATTTCTTTAGAAATTGATTTCCATGAAGGATCTGATCTGGAATATAAACAATCCAGTAACCCCAACGATAAAAGAAAACTTGTTCTGCTCGATCGATAGTTACAAAAAAATATTTTGATTAGATTATGGCCTTATTAGCTTAAGGAGCCTGGGTAAGTCCAGTTATAAATAACTCCGAAGATTCTGTTAGTTAAATCTTATCAAACTTCGAAAGTCCATCAATCGAGCAAACCCTGAAATCTCTGTAAAGTTAGCAAAATTTTATACAGAACTCTATGCTGATAAATAAAATTATACTAGGACAGAGAAGAAAATCTATCAATCAATTCCCGTACTTCTCAGTACTCCAGTACTCTGCTAGTTAAGAGTCATAGCATATAGACAAATTCTCATCCAAACTCTTCCTTTGCTTCCTGCTGCTGAGTGAAATATGTACACTTGACCAAGGGATATACCTACTGTGATAAAATCACCACTGCTGCAAAATATAAGTCTGACATTAGTCAAACATTAATAAATTATTTTATCTTATCGTACCCAAGATGGTTTGTACATGTTGTTGATGCAAAATTCCAAATGCCTATGATAAAGTAGTTGTAATAGGTTCATCTTATTGTTATAGCTCAAGCTTCTTTATGTGCTAGAAAGAGCACCTGTGCATACTCAAAATGCATCTCTAGCTTGAGGGGTGTTACCCCCTATTTGATTTGTAAAATTTTAAGTCATAACAAGTCTCATTAGCTTTTATGGGGGTTGTTGAACAAATTTTGGGCTTTGTTTGTGGCATTATAAGCCTTGGGTCAGTTTTGTGCATAAAGTCCAGTAGTAGGAGGCATGGTTTGATTTTTTTGGGTAAATTGGGGATTGTCCATGATCTCTTGCCATAGTAAATGTCAATATTCTCCTAAATCTGGGCATGAGACCGCCCCCTAGCAGTATTCATTTTCAATTCTGGGCATAATTTAAGACTGTCCATGTCCTCCGGCAATAATGACTACTACTTGGACAAACTCATTTGGGCAAGGAACATGGAAGGTGGAGTTTATGCTCCCAAGAAGGGATACAAGATGCTTTATGAAGCAGAGAATCGGTTGCCGTGTCCATGGTGGAAAACGATTATTTGGGACTTTAACTGTCCACTCAAAAACACAATCTTTACATGGTTAGCGCTTTCGGATAAGGTCCTTATATGGGAAAATCTCCAAAACAAATATAAGATTGGACCTGGATGGTGTGCTTTATGCAATTTGGAGAGTGAGACTAGATACCACTTTTTTCTAAACTGTCCTTATATGCAAAAATTGTGGGATCTTGCTTCAAGCACTGTAGAAAAACCCTTCACTCGGGTAGGCCCGAACCTGGAAGCAGTGTTGCACAATTGGCTTACAAATGGATGTTGAGATGATTTCAAAGCATTGTTGATTATCTTCCTATGGGGTATCAGGCTCTCCAGGAACCTCGCTATCTTTCAAAATAAACTCATACTTCCTTATCACTGGGTTGCTGAGGGCCTTGCCATTGTTAATGCCCATCCATTGACTTGCACAGGAAAGAAGTCTGTCAGAAGAATCATTGAGGTATGCATTGACAAATCTTATAGTTGGGCTCTTTTTGACAGCACTTCGTAGGGACAACCTTCACTAGGGTGAGCTGGGGGTATCATATACACCTCAAAGACGTCCTATATTTTCTTCTCGGTGGATTTGGGCCCCAATACAAATAATCGAGCTAAACTGATGGCGATAAAACTTATTTTGAAGCTTGTGATATTTGAAGGCATAGATAATATCCAATTAAATGTTTTAGAATTTGAAGGCTAGGGACTAGAACTGGGCTCACTGAGGCAAACCGCAGCCAATCCCAACCCTCCCATTCAGCCGGATCTGATTCCTTCAGCTCTCGTTCCGCGCTGTTTTTCATGGCACCTCGACACTAAAATGTACCAACCACCGATCTCTAAAAACGATGGTATGTATGTTGGTTCATTCACTCATGGTCCGATCTCTTTCAGGTTTAATGGTTGTCCATTTCTTATCTAATCTAATGCTTCTTTTGTCTATTGATAAAATTGGCAGGAAATTGATCCTGTGGTCAAGGTGTAGGAGCCACCGCGTTGGCATCTATCGTCTTTTCAGATGGATTTCGCCATTTGTAATGGGACATGTGCTGTGAAGAGGGAGAGAGACGACGATCATCCTGATAACAACGCTAACGACCACGAACTGGATAGAGCTTGCTCCAGAGCAAGCGATGAAGAAGAAGACGGGAGAACTAGCAGAAAAAAGCTCCATCTTTCCAAAGAATAGTCTGCTTATTTAGAAGAAAGCTTTAATGAGCACAATACCCTTAATTCGGTAAGCCTCCGTGCGCCTAATACCTCGTCTTTTGCATTCCCACAAGATAAAGACAATCTGTTACTCATAGCGTTTTCAATTGCAGAAGCAAAAGTTGGCATTAGCCGAGCAGCTTAACCTTCCCCCGCGTCAAGTAGAAGTCTATGGTTCCATAACAGAAGAGCCAGGTTAGCCTCTTTTACCAATCAAGTCTGATGGATGGATTTGAAGTTTGAATATTGATTGATTTTTATGTATATATGATACGACAAAGATGAAGCGGACAGAAGTGGACTGTTAATATCTGAAGAGATGCCACAAAACCCTTACAGAAGAGAACAGGTGACTGCAGAAAGATATTCAATAGATGAGGGCTTTGAAAGTGGCGCATCCAAGCTTTTTACATGCACTTTCCTGCAACCACTCTCTTAATATGTGTATTTTTGAATGGTAGTCAACATTCAAAATTTGAATTTGCATTTGCATTTGCATTTCCCGCAAACCTTCAAAATTTGAATTTTCATTTCCCCCCAAACATTCAAAATTCGAATTCGAATTTTCAATTTCCCTGCTTCAGAACGTTCAAAATTCGAGGTGAATGTTCTGAATCGTTATCACCAAGTAACTTCAACTCCATGAGGTTTCGAATTTTCAATTTCCCCGCTTTAGAACATTCAAAATTCGAGGTGAATGTTCTGAATTGTTATCACCAACTAACTTCAGCTCCATGAGGTTTTGGAGGTGAAAGATCCATTTCGGGACTTCGCAGCCACCTAGATGAAGAATTTCAAGGCGTTTCATGACACCAATGTCTTTGGGAAGACTGAGAAGGCTGCAGGGATCAATATATTTGAAGGAGAGGTCTCGCATCTCTGTCATAGCCCCAAAAGTCCCATCCTCTAGGTGAACAACACCTTTCAACGACTGTAGACATATGAGTTTCAATATTCCAGCAGGCAGCGACTTCAAATTTTTGCAGCCCTTCACATTCAGATATACCATAGACTTATGTTCGCCTATGCCCGAATGCAGCTCACATAGATGTTTGCACCCACTAACATCAAGAAACAGGAGGCTTCGTACATGAGCCAATGATTTAGGTAACTTCTCTATCTCTGTCTGGGATAAATTCAAGAATCTCAAATGTTTCAAATTCCCTACACTTTCCGGCAATGAAACTCAATGTTCCTATTGCGAGAGGGTAAGTTGTAGAGATGAGTATCTAAGTGTGGAGGTACAACAACATTATTATTTGTTGAGCTATCTCAGTTCTTTCAGCGTCGTTGAGAAACTGAGTGGGAAAAGCAAGTGCTGGTGTGACAACTGCTGCCATTTGCAAGATGCCAAGAAGAAGTTGAAGGTCAAATCTGCATCTCAAGTTCTCACTTGCCAGCTAAAAGGTTTCAAATACACAGTACATGAAGGTGAAATGGAGGGATTCAATAAGTTGTTCTATCATGTTGCATTCCCCATGGAGTACATACTGCTAATTAACAATTGTGGAGATGGAGAAGCATATGCTTTTTTGTATTCTTCATTTGATGTTGTGGTGCATGTGGGATGCACGGTTAATGATGGGAATTACATTTCTATAGTGAAGAGAGGTGACCAATGGATCATGTTTTATGATGAGAAGGTGGAAAACATCACGGCCACTGCTTCAAAGCAGCTTGTAGAGGATCCATGTGGTCGAGAAAGAGTGAAGGTAGAAGCCAAACTTCCAGCCACACCCCCAGAGATATCCTGTGATTTAGCACCTAAAACATAACGGTTTGCTCTAGTAAAATATTATATGGACATGTTGAAGTAGAGTGTTATGAGAATCTATATTTGAATTCAACGTGGACTCAAGCAATGGATGGTACTCTAGGCATTGCAAGGTATTTTCCTCATTACAATGTAAAAATGAATAATTATGGAAAACAAGGTTTAGTAATGACCACAACCGAAGCGACACAACTTTTCACTCCCTGCAAACTCTCGGTGGAGGATTTATCAAATCAACAACAACAATCAGCGCCTTTGGGATCAGTCTGGAATCGTGCAGGAACTTGGGACGAAATAAATTTAAGCACCTGGGCCAACAGTAGGATAAAGGAATTTCTCATTGATTTAGGTTCTTTAGAATTCGATATTTGTAAAGATAATATTTTGAAGGTCTCAAGCGGCGTAGGTGAAGTATTGATGGTGACAGTGCGCAAAAAGAAGCGAATTTGTGACTCTTACTCGATGGACTTGAAGTTTCAATGGGATTGGTTAATTGAAGAAAAAATGAAGCAAATTTTGGGCACTTTAAATATTCCATAGGCTTCTTCTGGTGATTTGAAAGATATGTAGTTGAACGTGGCTTTGAATACAGACCAACGAATACCATACTCGAAAAGAAGTACACTTATTCAATATCTTATGTCCTTCTTGTCTCCCATTCACGATCTTGAATCTTTGGATTTTTTTCAATCTTCAAGCCAAGAGACAATTAGTATGGCTGATAAATATTTAGTGCAGTTAGGTGTAATGATTTGTGGCCAAGAAGTTCTGAAATTAACTGAATTATGTTTGAAACTTGTGAAGTTGGTTATCCAACCTTGATTAGGAACGATTACTTTGGATAATTTTTATCAGGGTTTATGTAAGGAGGGCCTTGTACTTGGAGCTTTGATGGAAATTGCAAGAAGGATATTTTTTAAGGTTGGTACAGAGGTAGAAAAATCAGAGTCTGATTGTTTAAAACTTTGTTTCTTCCATCTCGATGGAGATCTTTTTACTCTTCTCTCAGTTTACAAGAAGTGGGAGGATAAACGAAAATTCAGAAGGAAGAAATGGTGCTGGGAAAATAACATTAATGCCAAATCCATGGTAAGATGTAAAGATGATATCATAAAAACTTCAAGTTGTCTCTTGAAGAGGTTCCGTGGAAAGAATAATTACAATTTGCATTCCCTTGATGCTACAATTCAACAAACTTGCAACATCTACCGGCTTGGTATAGAGGTAGACCATCATAAAAGAGAAATCCAATTTTTTTAGATATAGAGAAAATACACCAGGAATTTGAGAGGATGGAAGATGTATTGAACTATGAAATGCAGATGGGTGCTAAAATAATCACTGACACAAAGTGCATTGAACTATACATTGTGTTTGGACATAATTCTCATGTAACAAGAGAAAAGATTGGCATTCTATGTAATGGGAAGTTTTATTATGAGGTGAATGTGGAAGAAGATGTTGAGTTTTTAAAGCTTGTCATTTATAAACACTTATTCTCTCATGTTGACATGTCCAAAAGTTATTCATCTAACAAGTTAAATGATGGTCTCTATGGGATAGGCTATTATGAATCTTTAGGAAATGTGAACTTAAAGAGATTCTTATTATTTTTCTATTAGAAACCTAGCGACTGCTAGCTTTCCTTGTAGCATAAGCATGTGTGCAGTCGCTAGAAGAAAAATTCTTATGCTACAAGTAAAGCTAGCAGTCGCTGGCTTTCCTTGATGTTTTGTCATGTGTTTATTTCAAAATAGAGCACATGGCACAAGCTCAAGGTATAAGCTAGCCACCACCAATCACCATGGACAAGATTTTTCTATTGGAAAGCTAGCGACTGCTAGCTTTCTTTCTAGCATAAGTATGTGTTATTATCCTAGAAGGAAATGCTTATGCTAGAAGGAAAGCTAGCAGTCGCTAGCTTTCCTTGATCTTGTGCCATGTGCTTATTTGAAAATAGAGTACATGATACAAGTTCAAAGTATAAGCTAGCAACCACCAATCACCAAGCCCAGGGTTTTTCTATTGGAAAGCTAGCGACTGCTAGCTTTCCTTCTAACATAAGCATGTGTGTCATGCTAAAAGGAAATGCATTTGCTAGAAGGAAAGGTAGCATTCGTTAAAAATAGAGTACATGGTACAAGCTCAAGGTATAAGCTAACAACCACCAATCACCATGGACAGGGTTTTTGTATTGGAAAGCTAGCGACTGTTAGCTTTCCTTCTTGCATAAGCATGTGTGTTTATGATAGAAGGAAATTCTTATGCTACAAGGAAAGCTAGCAGTCGCTAGATTTCTTTGATCTGTTGCCATGTTCTTATTTCAAAATAGAGCACATGGCACAAGCTCAAAGTATAATCTAGCAACCACCAATCACCATGGACAGGATTTTTCTATTGGAAAGCTAGCGACTGCTAGCTTTCCTTCTAGCATAAGTATGTGTTATTATCCTAGAAGGAAATGCTTATGCTAGGAGGAAAGCTAGCAGTCGCTAGCTTTCCTTGATCTTGTGCCATGTGTTTATTTCAAAATAGAGCACATGGCGCAAGCTGAAGGTATAAGCTAGCAACCACTAATCACCACGGACAATGTTATCAATTGGAAAGCTAACGACTGCTAGCTTTCCTTCATGGCTAGATTTTTTCTATTAGAAAGCTAGCAATTTTTATTTTTCCTTCTAGCATAAGCACATGTGTGCTTATGCTAGAAGGAAATACTTATGCTAGAAAGAAAGCTAGCAGTCGCTAGCTTTCCTTTATCTTGTGCCATGTACTTCTTTAAAAATATAGCACATGGCACAAGCTCAATGTATAAGCTAGCAACCACCAATCACCATGGCTAGGGTTTTTTTATTGGAAAGCTAGTGACTGATAACTTTCTTTCTAGCATAAGAATGTGTGGTTATGCCAGAAGGAAATGCTTATGCTAGCTTTTTTTGTTCTTGTTCCGTGTTCTTCTTTCAAAATAGAGCACATGGCACAAGATCAACGTATAACCTCTCAACCACCAATCACCATGCCCAGGGTTTTTTTATTGGAAAGCTAGCGATTGATAGCTTTCCAATAACATAAGCATGTGTGCTTATTCTATGTAATGGGAAGTTTTATTATGAGGTGAATGTGGAAGAAGACGCTGAGTTTTTAAAGCTTGTCATTTATAAACACTTATTCTCTCATGTTGACATGTCCAAAAGTTATTCATCTGACAAGTTAAATGATGGTCTCTATGGGATAGGCTATTATGAATCTTTAGGAAATGTGAACTTAAAGAGATTCTTATTATTTTTCTATTCGAAAGCTAGCGACTACTAGCTTTCCTTGTAGCATAAGCATGTGTGCAGTCGCTAGAAGAAAAATTCTTATGCTACAAGTAAAGCTAGCAGTCGCTGGCTTTCCTTGATCTTTTGTCATGTGTTTATTTCAAAATAGAGCACATGGCACAAGCTCAAGGTATAAGCTAGCAACCACCAATCACCATGGACAAGATTTTTCTATTGGAAAGCTAGCGACTGCTAGCTTTCTTTCTAGCATAAGTATGTGTTATTATCCTAGAAGGAAATGCTTATGCTAGAAGGAAAGCTAGCAGTCGCTAGCTTTCCTTGATCTTGTGCCATGTGCTTATTTGAAAATAGAGTACATGATACAAGTTCAAAGTATAAGCTAGCAACCACCAATCACCATGTCCAGGGTTTTTCTATTGGAAAGCTAGCGACTGCTAGCTTTCTTTCTAACATAAGCATGTGTGTCATGCTAAAAGGAAATGCATTTGCTAGGAGGAAAGGTAGCATTCGTTAAAAATAGAGTACATGGCACAAGCTCAAGGTATAAGCTAACAACCACCAATCACCATGGACAGGGTTTTTGTATTGGAAAGCTAGCGACTGTTAGCTTTCCTTCTTGCATAAGCATGTGTGTTTATGATAGAAGGAAATTCTTATGCTACAAGGAAAGCTAGCAGTCGCCAGCTTTCTTTGATCTGTTGCCATGTTCTTATTTCAAAATAGAGCACATGACACAAGCTCAAAGTATAATCTAGCAACCACCAATCACCATGGACATAATTTTTCTATTGGAAAGCTAGCGACTGCTAGCTTTCCTTCTAGCATAAGTATGTGTTATTATCCTAGAAGAAAATGCTTATGCTAGGAGGAAAGCTAGCAGTCGCTAGCTTTCCTTGATCTTGTGCCATGTGTTTATTTCAAAATAGAGCACATGGCACAAGCTGAAGGTATAAGCTAGCAACCACCAATCACCATGGATAGTGTTATCAATTGGAAAGCTAACGACTGCTAGCTTTCCTTCATGGCTAGAGTTTTTCTATTAGAAAGCTAGCAATTGTTATCTTTCCTTCTAGCATAAGCACATGTGTGCTTATGCTTATGCTAGAAGGAAATGCTTATGCTAGAAAGAAAGCTGGCAGTCGCTAGCTTTCTTTTATCTTGTGCCATGTGCTTCTTTCAAAATAGAGCACATGGCACAAGCTCAAGGTATAAGCTAGCAACCACCAATCACCATGGCTAGGGTTTTTCTTTTGGAAAGTTATCGACTGACAACTTTCCTTCTAACATAAGAATGTGTGGTTATGCCAGAAGGAAATGCTTATGCTAGCTTTCCTTGATCTTGTTCCGTGTTCTTCTTTCAAAATAGAGCACATGGCACAAGATCAACGTATAACCTATCAACCACCAATCACCATGCCCAGGGTTTTTTTATTGGAAAGCTAGCGATTGCTAGCTTTCCAATAACATAAGCATGTGTGCTTATTCTATGTAATGGGAAGTTTTATTATGAGGTGAATGTGGAAGAAGATGCTGAGTTTTTAAAGCTTGTCATTTATAAACACTTATTCTCTCATGTTGACATGTCCAAAAGTTATTCATCTAACGAGTTAAATGATGGTCTCTATGAGATAGGCTATTATGAATCTTTAGGAAATGTGAACTTAAAGAGTTTCTTATTATTTTTCTATTGGAAATCTAGCGACTGCTAGCTTTCCTTGTAGCATAAGCATGTGTGCAGTCACTAGAAGAAAAATTCTTATGCTACAAGTAAAGCTAGTAGTCGCTTATGCCAGAAGGAAATGCTTATGCTAGCTTTCCTTGATCTTGTTCAGTGTTCTTCTTTCAAAATAGAGCACATGGCACAAGATCAACGTATAACCTATCAACCACCAATCACCATGCCCAAGGTTTTTTTATTGGAAAGCTAGTGATTTCTAGCTTTCCAATAACATAAGTATGTGTGCTTATGCTAGAAGGAAATGCTTATTCTAGAAGGAAATATAGCAGTCGTTAGCTTTCCTTGATCCCGTGCCACGTGCTGATTTCAAAATAGAGTACATGACACAAGCTCTAGGTATAAGCTAGCAACCAACAATCACCATGCCCAAGGTTTTTCTATTGGAAAGCTAGCGACTACTAGCTTTCCTTCTAGCATAAGCATGTGTGCTTATGCTAGAAGGAAATGCTTATGTTAGAAGGAAAGCGAGGAGTCGCTAGCTTTCCTTGATCTTGTGCCATGTGCTTATTTCAAAATAGAGGACATGGCACAAGATTACGGTATAAGTTAGCAACCACCAATCACCATGGCTAGGGTTTTTCTATTGGAAAGCTAGCGATTGATAACTTTCCTTCTAGCATAAGCATGTGTGCTTATGCTAGAAGGAAATGCTTATGTTAGAAAGAAAGCTGGCAGTTGCTAGCTTTTTTTGATCTTGTGCTATGTGTTTCTTTCAAAATAGAGCACATGGCATAAGCTCAAGGTATAAGCTAGCAACCACCAATCACCATGCCCAGGGTTTATCTATTAGAAAGCTAGCGACTACTAGCTTTCATTCTAGCATAAATATGTGTGCTTATGCTATAAGGAAATGCTTAGGCTAGAACGAAAGCTAGGAGTCACTAGCTTTCCTTGATTTTGTGCCATGTGCTTATTTCAAAATAGAGTACATGGCACAAGACCAAGGTATAACCTAGCAACCACCAATCACCATGCCCAGGGTTTTTCTTCTGGAAAGCTAATGAGTGCTTGCTTTTCTTCTAGCATAAGCATGTGTGCTTATGCTAGAAGGAAAGCTAATAGTCGCTATGTATTAGTAGTCGCTAAGCTAGGAGTCGCTTATAATTCAAAAAACTTCTACTATGTATTAGTATACTAATAGTGGCATCAAGTAGCATTGCTTGGGATTTTGTATTACTCTAGTTCCATATAGATGTTATTCTTCACTAATCTACAATATAGGTTTAGAGGACACCAAATAACTATTTTCGGGAGTACTTAAAATAGGGATGACTCCAATCAAGGATATTTGAATTTACTTTGAACAATTGATACAAAAAATAAATCTCAGTGAGCCATGATTATACAAACTTGCATGATCAATCATGGTTGGATTCCAACCTACTTAATAACTACCTTCAATACTATTACAAGTTCCATGATTATACAAACTTGCATGATCGATCATGGTTGGATTCCAAACTACTTAATAACTACCTTCAATACTATTACAAGTTCTTAAGTATGGAAAATTTTTAGACATTTTTACAAGTTTTTCTAAGAATAGTTTTGTGTTTGTATTAAGATTATATACATTGATAACCAATCTTGTTTTGATTACGCTTTGTAGCTTCATCATAATTTATATGTAAAGTCCCTTTTGGCGGTGGGGACTAAATGGTGGGGAACAATGTTTAATTTGCACAACAAAATGATGCCATACCCTTTTTAGCTATTACAAGTACATTATTTTTTTGTAGATTGTGTTTGCCTAAAATATAAGAGCACACTTTACATGGTTTAACCTTAACTACAAATTATAATTCAATTGTGTGTTACAGAATTTGTAGGAGCGACAATGGAAAGTATAATTTTCACAAAAGGGGACTATGTTGACCTCTTGGTTAATGGTCAAGTTATTGGGCTAGGAAAGGTTGAATCTACAGAAGTTGGAACTTATTATGGTGGAGGAAGGGTTGTTGTAGGTTATGTTATGGTTTTGATAATTGATGTCACTCAACCACATTTGATTATGGAATATGTTGATGAAGGGGACACACATCCATGGAGGACTACAGATTTGAGGCACACCATAGGTAAATCAAATACCAAAGCATGTGTTAAGAATTATTCATAGTTTATTGAATATTTTTTTGAGAAAATACTAAGTTTGTTATGTTTGGTGTACAGGTGCAAATGTTTGTTCAACATTTTCTATTGGAGACAAAGTAGATCTTTTACAACATGGAGTGAAGGTGGGTGAGGGCTCCCTATTCAATACAGAGCTTGGGAATAAGGTTCATGGAAAGATTGTAAAGAAAGGATGCATAGTGGTAAGGTGTTAAAAAATGATGCTCCTTTACCACATCCAACTGGATTTGAGGAAACACTAGGGGGTGCGGTAGAATCTTATGAGATTTGGCCAGAAATAGATTTGAAACCTCATTGTGAAGATCAACCCATAAATATTCCACAAGATAGGGCTGCAAGTATAATTTTCACAAAAGGGGACTATGTTGACCTCCTGGTTAATGGTCAAGTTATTGGGCTAGGAAAGGTTGAATCTACAGAAGTTGGAACTTATTATGGTGGAGGAAGGGTTGTTGCAGGTTATGTTATGGTTTTGATAATTGATGTCACTCAACCACATTTGATTGTGGAATATGTTGATGAAGGGGACACACATCCATGGAGGACTACAGATTTGAGGCACACCATAGGTAAATCAAATACCAAAGCATGTGTTAAGAATTATTCATAGTTTATTGAATGTTTTTTTGAGAAAATACTAAGTTTGTTATGTTTGGTGTACAGGTGCAAATGTTTGTTCAACATTTTCTATTGGAGACAAAGTAGATCTTTTACAACATGGAGTGAAGGTGGGTGAGGGCTCCATATTCAATATAGAGCTTGGGAATAAGGTTCATGGAAAGATTGTAAAGAAAGGATGCATAGTGGTTAGAATTGAGAAGGTGTTAAAAAATGATGCCCCTTTACCACATCCAACTGGATTTGAGGAAACACTAGGGGGTGCAATAGAATCTTATGAGATTTGGCCAGAAATAGATTTGAAACCTCATTGTGAAGATCAACCCATAAATATTCCACAAGATAGGGCTGCAAGTATAATTTTCACAAAAGGGGACTATGTTGACCTCCTGGTTAATGGTCAAGTTATTGGGCTAGGAAAGGTTGAATCTACAGAAGTTGGAACTTATTATGGTGGAGGAAGGGTTGTTGCAGGTTATGTTATGGTTTTGATAATTGATGTCACTCAACCACATTTGATTGTGGAATATGTTGATGAAGGGGACACACATCCATGGAGGACTACAGATTTGAGGCACACCATAGGTAAATCAAATACCAAAGCATGTGTTAAGAATTATTCATAGTTTATTGAATGTTTTTTTGAGAAAATACTAAGTTTGTTATGTTTGGTGTACAGGTGCAAATGTTTGTTCAACATTTTCTATTGGAGACAAAGTAGATCTTTTACAACATGGAGTGAAGGCGGGTGAGGGCTCCATATTCAATACAGAGCTTGGGAATAAGGTTCATGGAAAGATTGTAAAGAAAGGATGCATAGTGGTTAGAATTGAGAAGGTGTTAAAAAATGATGCTCCTTTACCACATCCAACTGGATTTGAGGAAACACTAGGGGGTGCAATAGAATCTTATGAGATTTGGCCAGAAATAGATTTGAAACCTCATTGTGAAGATCAACCCATAAATATTCCACAAGATAGGGCTGCATTCACATGTACAAGGGTTTCTCTTACACATGGATGCATAGGAACAATTATGTGCATTGCCAAAGGAATGATAGTTAATGTCCATGAGGATGACATGGTTGTGGGTGAAACACTAGGTGAAGATAACTTTGGTGTTTTTGTGGAAGAGATACATGGGTATTGTGAAAGATGCAAGATTGGGGATAAGTCTATACATGGATTGGTTAGATGGCCAATACATAAATTGGTGGACAACATAGGTGATATGTTAAGGGTCAAGACAAAGTACAAAGAGCCACCCATGGAAATGCAGATATGGGATGTTATAGAGGATACAAGTCCTTTATACCAATGGGATGGGGATCTTTATAATCAAAAATATCAAGATGTCAATGTTCTTAATGCATCGAGGCCATATAAAAAGATTAAACGAGCTATGACAAGAGAAAAAGTTGCAAAACATCAAACCAAGATAGATAAAGAGAAAGAAGTCCGACTTTTGGTTGTATATGAATGTTGTAAACAAGATTGTCTTCAACATGTGGATAGGAATGCCATTGCAAATGCTAGAAGGGATATGGAATGCAAAGACAAAAATGGTATCAGGGAATTTGTATTGAATTCACTTGTTTCAAACACTATCATGTCAATGAGCCATGGCCATGGCCTACCTCCTATTATTAGAAAAGTAAAGGACATGAGATTTGATGGTAATGTTATTTGTAAGAAAGCATGGTACAAGATACATAAGATTCCTCAAAGCACCTTCTATAGCTACCAACATAATTTTGAACAAGGACATATGGAATCCATTCATGGTAACACCAATACATGTAAAGCACGTGCAAAAACTGTGGCGGCCATAGAAATACTGCATAAAATTGTAATGGACAATTCAGATTTTTCGCCAAACCAAACACGTCAAGTCGAAGCATATGGAACTTCTTCTCCTCTAAGATTGTTTCCTTCGACTTACACACAAAGCTCTTTGTTAAAAGAGATCAATGTGGGTTTGGAAAAGCTCAATTGTCCATTAATATCACAAGCAACAATGAGCAAGATTTGGAAAACTCATTTTCGAGACGTGGCATTCTCAAAGAACACCAACTTCAGTAAATGTGGTGAATGTATTGTGTTGAAAGCACAAATGAAGTCAGCAACTACAAAAGAGTTGGAAGAAACGACACACGCTAGATTGAACAAACATAACAAGATCGTTATGTGCGGAAGACATTGCTACTATGCCCACAGAATCATGTCAGAGAGGTTTCCAAAGGAGTATTTGAGTATTATCCATGATAAAATGGATAAAACAAAGACTTCAATTCCAAGGCTACGTGTCAAATCAAAATCTATTGTAGGAATAAACTTGGGTTTGTCATTTACAGGTATGCTAACACATGGGCATAAGACAGGAGGTTTTGGTCATTTCTCCCTACCATTTGTACATATGGGATCACAATTTACCATTACATCACTTGCTAAGTGCTTTAGGGACCTTGAAGACCCACATCTTGATATGTATGGTGATCTTCTTTATGAGAGTGGAAGTTCAAGAAACCCACTTTCAAATGCATTACTTGACACCTCTATTTACTCAAAATGTAGAGTGTACAAGGATGAATTTTTATCTCATGGAAGATTAGAAAATCAAGATATTGATTTTAAACCTCTTCCTCCACATTTATTGTTACAATTGGATAATGCAGCAAGTGATAATAAAAATCGTTATCTTTTCATGTTTCTATCACTTCTCATTGCACTTGGTGTCTTCATCACTATTGAGGTTGGGTTCTTGCTCGTGGGACACACCCATGAAGACATAGACGGGACCTATGGGAGAATGTATTCCAGCTTGAAAAGTAAAGATATATATTCTCTACCTGAGATGATGGATACATATCGCAAAATTGAAGAAAAAAGAGTGTTTCCACCTAAACTGATTGATAAGGTGTATGAATTCAAAAGCTTCCTTAATGGATACATCAAGGAAGGAAAAAATGCACTAGTTGGACATCTTAATGTTCAGTACTTCCAATTTCTTGTACTCAATGATGTTCCGGTATTAAGGTATAAAGAATCCATAAGAGATGTTGAGTGGTCAGAACCAATTGAGTTATGGAATACAGACGATGAAGGTCGATCTAAACTGCCCATAGGGAAGCCATCTTTCTTACATCCCAAAGAGAATGAAATCTATTTAAAAGAACTAAAAGAAGGAATAACATCATACATAAAAATGTGGAAAGACACAATGGGTGGTGAGGATTTGCCAATTGTTACACCAGAATGGAAAAATAAGGTAGAGTATTGGGAAAGAGTTCTTGATACTTTATATGAAGATTACAATGATCATGATTCATCTTCTGGGGATTTCTGGCCCAAGACAAGGCAAACTCTAGATGTTGGTCGTAATGCACTTCATGCAATCTCAAATATTATGGATGGGGATTTTGATACTATGACAGGTGAACCCGTGTATGTTGGACCCAAGTGCAATAAGCCAAAGACAACATTCAACCCTTTTAATGATGTTGAGAAAAGAAAGATGTTGCTAGTTAGATCAGGAAACGAGGAAGAAGGGGAGATGATTTGGATGGAAAAAGCCACCTCAAATATATTTCAAGATTATGAAAGTGATACTCTTCATGTTAAAGTTGATTGGTGGAAGCCCGGTTCAGGGAAATACAATGGAAAAGTATTAGAAGAATATTGGGTACCAAATCCTGATGACATAGAGCTTGGATCTATTCCAATTGATACCATAGTTTGGGCATGGATGGCTAAGAAAGAACATTGCAAGAAGGCCAAGATAAATAAACATGGTGTACAAGCTGTCCTTGACCTACTTGAACGAATAACATGAGATTAGGTGGAGATGATTCATGGATGTAATTTTGTTCTTTGGAGGACCAATTAATACATGAAGAAACATTTTTCAATTTTTCTTGTATATTGAATATTCTCTTCAAATTTATTTGAGGAGTTTTATATTATTTGGTACAAATATGAAAATTTTGTTTAAATTGCAATGTATTCATGTGACGATACTTCATGCAAATTACATGACACCATGAAATATTAAACTTTCAATGATTTGTTTATATTAACATAAATTCTCCCATAACTTGGATAATCAAGTCCAATAATGCACTTAAAATCAATATCTTCTAGTTTTGGCCTATTAAAACTATATTGGAGTTAATTTGGCATATTAAAACTATATTGGAGTTAATTAGCATTGTTTTCAATGTAATACGTTCAAACACCAAACAATACCTAACATGGAAATTACAAATTCCAATGCTTTGTCTAGATCGACATAACTTCTCACTCCATCAAACTTGGATAATCAAGTTCAATAATACATTTAAAAGCATCATCTTCTAGATACGATCTATTAAAACGATAATGTTTGGAGTTAATTAGCATTGTTTTCAATGTAATACGTTCAAACACCAAACAATACCTAACATGGAAATTACAAATTCCAATGCTTTGTCTAGATCGACATAACTTCTCACTCCATCAAACTTGGATAATCAAGTTCAATAATACATTTAAAAGCATCATCTTCTAGATACGATCTATTAAAACGATAATGTTGGGCTAGCTAATTCGTATTCTTTTCAATATAATACATTCAAACACTTCATGAATATATATTATAATAAAATAAATTAAACTGTACTACTTTGTTTCTATTCCAATTCATAACAAAATTATTTATTTTGATCATTAAAAAACACGCCTAGACTTATAAAATATTTTCTTTTGACATCTGTAAAATGTTTCCAATAAAAATTACCAATAAAAGTTCATAATAATTTGATTTTGATTGTTAAATGACACACAAATACTTATAAAATATTTTGATTGTTAAATGCACTACCAATAAAAATTCATAATAATTTGATTTTGATTGTTAAATGACACACAGATACTTATAAAAAAAAATGATTGTTAAATGCACTTTTAATAAGTTTAGTGGGTTTTCACTTTTGTATTTGTAAGAAACAAAAATGTACTTCAATGTTTCTATTCTAATTCATTGATTTCAAATGTACCACACTTCTCGATCCATCAAACTTGGTTAATGGAGTCCAGTAAAGTACTTACAAGCAACATATTATAGACTGTCTATAAAAACTTTATTATGGGAATAGCTAATTAATGTTTTTTAATGTAATATGTTCAAACATTTCAAAAATAAATACTGGACATACAACATATTATAGACTTTGTCTATAAAAACTTTACTATGGGAGTAGCTAGTTAATGTTTTTTCAATGTAATATGTTCAAACATTTCAAAAATAAATACTGGACACTTGCAATAACTAGAATGGGTTTTCCCTCTTTCTTCATGTATTTGAAAAAAAAACAATTGTACTATAAAATTTATATTCTAATTAATAATTTTTTTTGACCTTAATTGGTATACTTAGACTTTATCCAATACAATATTTTCTCTTGGCTCTAAAATAGTGCCAACCACATATCATAATACATAGTATTGAATAATGAATATTTCTTTAAATGTTAGATGATTATATTTATATTATAAAAAGGAATCTAGGCTTAACCAATCAACATAATCCAAAGTAATAATTGATAGTTAACAATGTCCAAAACATGTAGAAACTTGTGGGATCATAATAATCCCATAAAATGAAGGGAAAAAGTGAAGTGCCTAAGTACCTATTGTGCTATATACTTGACAAAAATGTCCTAAGGCGTACAATAGACAATACATATAAAGGGAAGAAAATAAAATAGAGTATGACCTAATTTTCCATGTTGTTGCTCGTAGATATGTTATTGATTATTTTTCTAGTCAATATTCTTAAGATTATTAGGGGTAGTGTCATCATCCACAAGTACAATATTACAATGACTATAGGAGCTAATACGTCTTCATGGTATTAGAGGTTTCACCTAATTCCTAGACATTTACAGTTCTCGTTGTCTCTTGAAGTTGAGCAAAACCCCCCATGTTCTAGCCACCCATTATCAAGATTGAGAATTACTAAGTTATTATGCCAATACATAAATTTTTTATAGTAACAAACACATTGACTGTTGTGTCATTAAATAGCTTTCTAGGTCACTTTAAAATGGCGACAATCTCTTACTAATATGGTAATTCAACACATGCACAATATATGCTTTATCAAATTATAAATAAAATGGTTAATACTTTCAACATACAAATAATGCCATTAGATAAATTAATAGGTAAGAAATATTAATACAAATTACAAATTATAATAATAAACTAATGTAAAGAATCTAAGTTTAAGCATAGGAAGATATGCTTCAAATTAATATAAATTTGATTTTATATAGCTTATAATGATAATATTGTAAAAAAAATGGTGAATATATAGATTGAAATGAGTGAATTAAGTAATTTTTAGGTTTTTCATTTTTTTGAAAACTCAATCTTGTTGAAGTTCTAAATTCTAGATCCGTACTCGACAATACATATAAAGGGAAGAAAATAAAATAGAGTATGACCTAGTTTTCCATGTTGTTGCTTGTGTATATGTTACTAATTGTTTTTCTAGTCAATATTCTAAATATGATTAGGGGTAGTGTCCTCATCCACAGCTTCAATATTACAGTGACTATATGAGCTAATAATTTTTCATGGTATTAGAGGTTTCAGCCAATTCCTAGGCATTTCCAGTTCTTGTTGTTTCTTGAAGTTGAGAAAAAATCCCCATGTTCTAGCCACCCATTATCAAGATTGGGAATTAATAAGTTACTATGCCAATACATAAATTTGTTATAGTAACAAACACATTGACTCCTATATCATTAAATAACTTTGTAGGTCACTCTAAAATGGAGACATGTCATCTCTTACTAATATGGTAATTCAACACATGCACAATATATGCTTTATCAAATTATAAATAAAATGGTTAATAATTTCAACATACAAGTAATGCCATTAGATAACTTAATAGGTAAGAAATTTCTTGCAACATCTATTGTTCATGAGATGAGGTAAACCTTGATCAACTCAAATATTATTACAAATTAAAAAATTATAATAATAAAATAATGTAAGGAATCTAAGTTTAATATTAGGAAGATATGCTTCAACTTTATATAAATTTGATTTTATATAGCTTATATTGATAAAATTATAAAAAAATGGTGAATATAAAGATTGAAATGAGTGAATTAAGTAATTTTTTGGTTTTTCATTTTTTGAAAACTCAATCTTGTTGAAGTTCTAAATTCTAGATCCCTTGTATAATTCCAAATTTAATGAAATATGTGTTTAATGATCATGACTGTACATATTCAAGATTATTTAGAATTAGAGTGTTTTGATAATATTGAGAATATACTAATGAATGTATGTTTGTGTATGAGATCATGAGGATGACACTAGTGTACACTTGAGCATGCACAGTGATACAGAATGAATAGAAGTTCAGAAGACATACAGAAGATCAAGCGGGAGGCAACCACACAAACATAAAAGATAAGTATTTGGGTTGTTATTAGAAATAGTAAATGATATTGCTCGTATGCATATTTGTATTCCTAGAATATATCATGCTGAGTGTAAACATTCATAAAGCATTGAACAGTATACTACTAATATGCATATGATTGGTAAATTGGACAAACATTCCATTGTTGCTTGTCTAGAATGAAACCTCTTTGCTGACATGCTAAGAGCTGTGCACACTCTCGATAGTATGTTCTGGTAGAGATGGAAGGCATCTAGATAGCCATTGTATGCATACAAGATATGGGAAAGTGTTGTGCCAAAGTATTGGTCAAAATAGTTGCATAACTATGTAAATGATATCTGTATGCATAATAGGTTATCATGTCAATATGATTTGATTATTATGAAGTATTACTAATCATGTACTTAATTTTGATTTGTAGGAAAGATCATGATGAATGATGAACTCTGAACAAGCGATGGATGTTCAACAAAAGATTTACAAATCAAACACACTATAGAAAGCTTGTGGTCAAGAGATTCTCTTAGAAAGAGGAAGAGAATCATGATGAGATGTTTTGCTCCAAGGGACTAGATAAGACCATTCTCTTAATGATGTAATTAAAGAAGAAGTGTGATTCAGGTTTTGTATGGGTACCTAGGATCGGTAGTCAATTGATGAGCTTAATGATCATCATGGGTGATGTGGATCTCAACATTTGCTACAAGGTTGAATATGGCTTCTATACACATATGACATGGATGCAAGAAGGAACTCACTATAGAGTTCGAATGATTTTGAGGCTCATATTAGTAGACCCATCTGGCGAGAGATAGCACAGATAGATATGCAAAAGATCACTCAATGCAGAGTGTGAATAATGGACAATTGACAGCTTCAGGACAAAGCTTGGGCTTTACCAGAAGTAAAGCTGTTCCTAACCTTTACCTTAAGGTTGTGGATGATGAACCTATCATACCATTATTGTATGACGATGATCTCTTTCTGACAAGGAATGAGAAACATGTCATGAAAATGGCTGCAGAAATGAAAATGAAAGATCTCGGATTAATGCACTACTTCTTAGGTCTAGAAGTATGGCAAGATCCAAAAGGAATCTTTTAAATCAAGGTAAGTATGCTGTGAAGTTTCTAAAAAGATTTGATATGTTGGAGTATAAAGCCATGGCCACTCCCTTGGACTCCAACTTGAAGTTTTTAGTTAATGACTCATCGTATTTAGTGGACCTAACCCTATATAGACAAATCATTGGGTCATTGATGTATTTAACAAATACTAGGCCAGATATATGCTTTGATGTAAATACCCTAAGTCAGTATCTAGTAGAACCTAGAAAGGTGCACTTAATAGCTACAAAGCATGCAGTGAGGTACCTAAAAGGTACATTATATTTTTGGTCTATATTATCTTGGAGGTCATGACTCCGTTTACATGGTTACTCAAATTCTGATTGGGTAGGAAGTGTCTCAGACAGAAAGAGTACATCAGGTGGATGTTATAGTCTTGAATCTGCCATGATCTCATGGTTCAGCAAGAAACAATCTAGTGTGGCTCTCAGTACTGCTGAAGCAAAATATATGGTTGTCTGCTCTGCCAGCTGTGAAGCAGTGTGGCTTCAGAAGCTATTATATGGAGTGTTTGACTTAGAAATGGATCCCACTGTGATTATGTGTGACAATCAAAGCTGCATTAAGATGACTGAAAATCCTGTGTTCCACGATAAGTCAAAACACATAGAGATCCCATACTTCTATATACGAGATATGGTGCAAAAAGGAGCTATCAAGATCGAATATATATATAAGCACTGGGGATCAGATTGCTGATATCTTGACTAAACCTCTGTCTCGAGTAAAGTTTGAATACTTTCGAGACAAGCTTGGTATAGTTCAAAAGGACCCTCCTCGAAAGGGGGAGTAGCATAGTATCTGATAACAAGTCTGTCTCATCAATGATGAGGTTACCTATTTACTACACCTAGTTACTTAGAATTATTTAGATTTAGGAATCTTATATTTTTTACTCTTGATGATAGATGTATTAGTGAGAATACATGCTTTTGATGATAGATGTATACATGTTTTTTGATAGATGTATACATGCTTTTAATGATATATGCATTGATGCTATTGATGAGGATACATGTTTTGATGATGAGGATACATGCTTTGATATACATGTTTTGATGATGAGGATACATGTTTTGATATACATGTCTTGTTGATGAGGATACATGTTTTGATATACATGTTTTGATGATGAGGATACATGATGCCTTGATGTACTTGTATGGATGAAGATACTTGTACCCATGATTGACACTTGAGGGGATTGGATCATCCCTGGACTTCAGTCCTAAAGAGAGCCATAGACGTATGTCTTCGAGAATGAAGTCCTTGGTGGACTTGAGGGGATTGGATCATCCCTGGACTTCAGTCCTAAAGAGAACCGTACACGTATGTCTTCGAGAACAAAATCCTGAATGAACAGGTAAGGGGATTGGATCGTCCTCGGACTTTAGTCCTTTGAATTGAGTCGTAGACATGATGTCTCTAAGAACTAAATCCTAAATGAATAGGTAAGGGGATTGGATCGTCCTCGGACTATGGTCCTTTGAATTGAGCCGTAGACATGAGGTCTCCAAGAATTGAATGATACGACTGGATCGTCCCTGGACTTCGGTTCAAAAGGTACATGATAGGACTGGATCATCCTTGGACCTCGGTTCAAAAGGTACATGATAGGACTGGATCTTCCCTAGACCTCGGTTCAAAATGTGCGTGACAAATCCTAGAATTGTTCTAGGTTACATCCAGCATGAAACAGGGTTGGCTCTGTAGATGTGATACATCCAGCATGAAATAGGGTTGGCTCTGTAGATTTGATACATCCAGCATGAAACAGGGCTGGCTCTGTAGATGTGATACATCCAGCATGAAACAGGGTTGGCTCTGTAGATGTGATACATCCAGCATGAAACAGGGCTGGCTCTGTAGTTGTGATACATCCAGCATGAAACAGGGCTGGCTCTGTAGATGTGATACATCCAGCATGAAACAGGGCTGGCTCTGTAGATGTGATACATCCAGCATGAAACAGGGCTGGCTCTGTAGATGTGATACATCCAGCATGAAATAGGGCTGGCTCTGTAGTTGTGATACATCCAGCATGAAACAGGGCTGGCTCTGTAGATGTGATACATCCAGCATGAAACAGGGCTGGCTCTGTAGATGTGACACATCCAGTATGAAAGAGGACTGGCTTTGTGGCGGTAAATCCTAGATCTGATCTAGGTCACATCCCATATGAAAAAGGACTGGCACTGTGGTCGGGATTGGATCGTCCCTAGACATGAGACTTGTCTTAAAGAGATAAGGATTGATCATCCTGGAACTTGATCTGGATTGCATCATCCATGGACCTATGTCCTAAAGAGAGCAGGATTGATCATCCTGTAATATGATCGTGTGATGACGATGCTGATGATCGTGTGATGATCGTGTTGATGATCATGTGATGACGATGCTGATTGTGCGATGATGATGTTGATGATCGTGAGATGTCGATACTGATGATCGTGCGATGACGATGCTGATGATCGTGAGATGACGATGCTGATGATCGTGTGATGACGATGCCGATGATCGTGTGATGACGATGCTGCTGATCGTGATGGTCTAGATGATGATGCTGATGATCATGTGATGACAATGTTGATGATCGTATGATAACGATGATGCTGATCGTGATGGTCTAGATGACGATGTTGATGATCGCGAGGATCCAGACGTGGATGTTGCTATAGTTGTTCGAGTGTTGCAGAAGATAAAGACTCAGTACTGAAGATGTTGATGTTCCAGTAATTGGTTGAGTTACTGATGATGTTGAGAAAGATTCCAATGATTTATAGATGTATGATGTATGATGTATGACTCGTTGCTCCTGCAGATGTTGTTATAATATCCTTCTCGTTAAGGGGGAGTGTTGAATATTGTAACTTCTACGAATATTATATTTGTATATTATTTATTTCGGAGATGTTCCATACCTCCGATGTGATTATACTATGAATCCGAAGATGTTTATTCCTCCGAGAAGTTGTGGTAACTAGGGTTATTAGACCCACCATGTGGGGGTCGGCCCAGTCAGTTATAATAGGGTATTTAACCTAATGGTTAAATACAAGCCTACATGTACTTGTGTAAAACATATGTCAGTGTAGTGTATAAATAGAGGAGGTGTGTTCCTCATTTGACACACTCACTCACTTAAGAGAGGCGCACTTGTGGAGGAGAGGTCTGCTATGGTGGAGGAGGAGATCATGTCTTTGGTTTGCATCTTTGTATATTTCTGGTCATCTATATTGAGGAAGCTTTACTGGGTTTTCTACCCCATGAGGGTTTCCCAGGATAAATCTGTGTCTCTTATGTTTATGCTATGCTTGTTGTTTCTTCAGTGATCCTATATATGCTATTATTGTGAAATGGAATGTAATGCTGCTATTTTCTGTCTTAGCATATTGAATTTTAACACTCCATGTAATAAAACTCACAAAAATTGGTGAATTTTTCCCTCCCTCCATGCCTGATTTTTTTTAAAATAGGATAACATGGTGAAATATCACCCAATTCAGACCAATTTTAGGTAGTTTTGAGTGGTTTTGCAGATGAACGTGGATAGGGTGATGTTGTTTCCTAAATCTTCTTATCACAACCCTGAATCATCTTACACTACCCAAGACCATTTTATTACCATTGTTATGGTGTTCTGCAACACGAAAATCCTGAATTTTTTTGGTCGTGATGGTAGGGTTCCAACCCATTCTTTATAAAATGAGCGATGGATGGGTTCAGGGATGGAATTTGGCGAGAAAAATGCCCATCATGGGTAATTTTTTCCCTCAAATATGGCCTCTATTTCATATAAACCGTCAGAAAAATTGAATTAAATTGTGAAACGTCTGTATTTAGTGTGGAAACAGTCAAAACCGTGGGATTTTTCCCAAATTCCTACGCTCCTAGGGTTAATTGGATTACCGAATTCATTGGGCCCTTTGTAATCCTCTGGATTACTGTCGGATTTCCTCCCTTGGGAATGCTGGTATCCTTTGGACTGGTATCCCCTGCTCCTCGATTTACCATTGCTCTTCTCATCAAATTACCAGTTCTATGGATGTTGCTAATGAACTAGTGCACGGGAGTGAACTTGTTCTTTGTTGTTTTGCTCTGGATGCTACTAATGAGCTAGTACGCAGGAGTCTTTTCCTTCTATGTTTTTTGCAAGGAATTATAAAGATATCCCCACTGATTGAAGTGTGGTATTTTTATTTTAAAGCATCCCTAGTAGTGCAATTAGATTTCAAAAGAACCATTGGAAGTGTTATTATGTTTCGAAACCACCATAGAGAGTGCGTCATTGTTCTTAGATCGCAACAGGTATGTTTGTAATTTGATTCAAGAGAAAAAAAATTCTTGTTTTGACAAATAGATATTTACATTAATAAAAAAATTATGTTGCATGTGTGTGTGTGTGTGCTTCTAATGAAAGTTATAGTGAATCAAAGAGAAGATCGACAAGTTAAAAAACAAGAGCAACAACAATGGCTCAACTTATACAATATTGTATGAGAGTGAGAGGCTCCTGAGAGGGTGATGGATTTTATCCCTCTCCCTATTAGAGAACATACATGATCCTTCTTGTGAATTGTTGGCCTCCTCAATTTTTATGAGGATGATACATCCCTAATGGGGCACTCATGATTAATCAACCCATTGATTTGTGATTGTGGTCAACATAAATAGGAATTTAGGGTTAGCCTTGATCTATGGTTCTATACCACATAGAGGAGGACATCTATTTAATTATTGAACTATCCTAGAGAGGGGAGGATTTTCCACATTTCCTTGATGTTCTGCATATCATTGTAGCAAAAAATCAGCTTGAGTATGTTCAAAGATATGTCAGTGAGGATACTACTACCCCTAGTGAGTTCCAAGTAGTTGGTGGTTAGTTGTGGATAGATTCATTTGGTGCGGAGGAGGTTAGGTGCATCTTTCTTTTAGTTATGGCAATGAACCACTACACATATGATGGGAAACACATTAGTTCCCCCCTATTCTATTATGTTAATTCTTTAGTGCATAGTCTTAGCTGCATGTGGCCTACAATTTGTTTGCAACAATTTTTTTTCTTTGGATTATAGTCATGCTATGTTTTACGGGAGGAAAATATTCCCATTTTCTTTCGAGTTTTTTTAACTATATTTTGAGAGGTTCCATGTCACTCAATCATAAATATTCATCTGCCACCCTCCTAGGACAATGGCCAAGGTGCATATGTACATGTAGCGGAAGATGTTTCTTAAGAGAGGCTAGGATGAGTTCTTAGGTAGGTTCACTCCATAGAAGTTGGATTTTCTTGTCAATGAGGACAATAAAACCATATATCTTATGGCATACACATATGCAAGGTTGGATTTCCGAGGATGTCCCAACATCCTATTTACCAAAGATGAACCACTAGATGCTAGAGGTAATATTAGCATTGTGTTTTTATTAATCTAGTTTCATTTTATTATTGTATTTAATGCATATGTAATTTATTCTATCATTTTATCTAAATTGTTTATTCATAGTTCTATACTATTTTGTAGATATTGGAAATTATGTTTGGGAGGTTCCTCCCCAATGTGAATACGATATGGATAAGGCTAATGAAATTCCTTAGTTACAGAGACTTAGCCTATGATGTAGTCCAAAAAATAGATTCCTCTAGGAGTTCTCGAAATGGTTATGTGGATTGTTGGCTCAATAGGGAGTGTGCCTTATATGGGTTAACTAGATATTATGGAACCCGAGCCTCTTAGAGATATGGATTACCCTTCCACATGATATGACAACATTCAATACAAGGAGAACACCTGTATACGATTTTTTTGTGGAACTTCCCCCCAAAAAATTTCCCTTCTCCGTTTATAGAAAATGAGGACAACCAAAGGTTTATGCTAAGGTTTTCACAACAGTGCACTTAAAATGAATAAAAAATAATCGACGCGCATAAATATATAATACACACCAGTTCATAACACATAAAATACAACAAACTCATTTATGCTTTTATAATACTGAATTATCATTTTTTATTTAAAAAAAAAATTGTTTCTCTCTAACAAATATGGAGCACCGGTACACATTGTAGATATGCACAGGTCATGTTAAAATAGAGCTTTTAATTAAAAAATTTATTTTTAAAAAGAAATAGGAACTACGTTGATGTGAAATGAATCATGACACACCAATGTGCAAAATGAGCAAGCATTGCTAACCATTATTATTATAAAAGGGTGAAATATAGTTTTGTTTAAAAAATGTATATTGGCACATTGTGTTCCATGAGACAAACGACGCACTTATACACCTTATAATAACACACTAGATCAAGTTAGAAAATTTTCACATTCAATAAAAGAAATCAATATCGCCTTGGCATGCTAAATGCATGACTGCACAAAAACCATACAACTGCATCAGTGTGATCTATTAAGGAGCACCAAAAATAACTATTATTAAAAAATTAACTATCCATTTTATTTATAGAAAAATGCCTATTGGTGCTCCAATTCTAATATTCCTTGGTATGTTTCACTATCATGGGGCACACCATGGTAGGGTAAAGTTTAAAAAAAATACCAAACTGAGAATTCATTTTTACATTTCCTCTGTCTGTCCAACCACTCACCCAACAACTGGAACTCATAGACCTTGTACGATGGCCCCGATTATTTTTTCCATGATAGTGAGTTATGACAGACAGATTAGCTTTACCTGCATAGGATGGTCCATATTCCGCATGTTTAGGCCATAGTTATGTATATGTATTTCTACCAATCTCATTAGTTTGCAAATGTGAGTATTCATCTGACCAACATCTTACTGTGCTTGCTTTCCGTGTTGTAGCAATTGATATTCTTTTCTTCTTAATTGGTCTTGTCGAACGTTGTTTCTCCATGTGAGTTTGATCATCTAGAGTCTGTTCTATGGATGGGTTGGTTGATTGCTTCTATTTATAAAGTTCAAATAACATTCCTTGCTCATTTTGAACTTCAACACAAATTTTACCATAATATGAGTACCATTTATTAAGAACAATTGATTCTTTTGATTCTTGTACTTCGTATTCTTTTAGTTTTTTATCACATTCTTCGAATGCTATGAAATGGTCGGCAATGAGAAGGCCCATTTCATCTTGTTGCTTCTTTACTAGATGGTATTGGAATTTTTCATATATATCAAGTAAAAATTCAACTAGAGTGTGCAATTTATCAATTATTTTCTTTGTGTGAGGATCTGGTAGTGGCCCAATGATCTCCTCTGCTTTTGATGCACATACTGTCCATACATTTTCCTATTCGTCTTTTAATTTTTTAATTCATTTGGAATCTTCTGACCATCTTTTGTTGTGTTATTTGGTAGGCACCTTGATAAAGTCGTCAAGTTCTTGTTTTAATGCTTTTGAGGGATTGGAGACGACTTTGTCTACTTTTGATCTTGCTATTGGCTGAACTATCAAAGTCAGATAGGTGTCACTTTTGGTATTCTTATTTTTTTCATAGATGGATTCATTTTACTTTTGTTGCAAGTTGTGGTTTTCTGTGGAGTAGTCAATATAGATGCAATTGATGAGGGAATCTTGGAAATCAACGAACACTAGTAGAAAACGTGAGATATATGACTACGTGACTCAAAAAGTTAGTCATAATACTAAATTTGAGCAACACAACTAAAAAACACGATATTAAATGACTAATTTAGTCATTGGATAAAAACCACCACTAGATCATAATTGACACAACTAAAAATGACTAATTTATTCCAAGGATAAAATTATTAAATTAAAAAAATGCAAATGGATTGAGAGACCCTTTTTCACAAGTTATTTGAGAGAATCCGACAATGAAAATTTACAATTTTAACAATCAAATTGTCCATTTTAAGAAAAAATAATACTGCAGATGCAGATTTAGGACGCCATGAATCGTGTATCCTATAGTCTCTTTGACCCATATTAAGGTTTCAAAATATTTTTTGGGTTTGGTATGGATTGGCTTATTTTAAGGACTTGAAATGTATGGGATATCCATGTCTTTTTTAGCCTCATTCTCTTGGATTTGCATCTTGTTTCCTTTACATGATGAACTATCTATTGATTGTTGGAAAATATTGATTCTTTGTCTCCACTCTAGTTCAAATAGAAGCTTAATTTTGTCCCTCTTTTGCTAGATTCACAAGTTTGAAAATCATAAAATACTCTTCTTGAATTATTATGATCATTTGATATTTTTGGTCTTGCATTTTTAAGAAGAGAAAAAAGGTTGTTTCAAATTTGAATGCATTTGGGTTATTAAAAGAGTATTGAGTGTTTATTCTTTGCATTTCACTTGATTGGAAACATTCATGGAATTTTTATTTCCCATAGATTATATGTGTATTTTTCAAGTGTAAAAAAACAAGAAACAAATTAGACTTCTTGCATTTGGTGTTCATAGAAAGATCTCTTTATCACTTTAAGGTAGTTTTGGGTGCATGATTTTGAAAAAAAACAAAATTGCATTTGCATAGGGTTGTGCATTTTGGAAGAAAAACTATATATATCTCTCCTTCTTAAGTAGGAATTCACTGAAAAGAAGATTTGCATCTCATACTTGCATGGTTTTGAGTTAGGTCTAAATTTCATATGTCCAATTAACCGCATAATATAAAATTGAGCGCTAGTTTATGTTGAAAAAAAATTAGCAACTTCAGTGATAGGTTCGAGACATGTTCTGACGTCTTTAAGCGTATGACCTGCCATTCTTTTCCTGCACTTCATTTCGGGGGCTTGTAATTATTCCAAGTACTAGGTGGTATATCAAACGTCCTTGCATGTACTTAACGATATATAGAAAGTTTGTTCACGTACTCGATGGTATATAGGAAGGCTCCTTTCAAACGGTTGTGCATTAGACAAAACTACTACGGATTGGAGATCCAACATACCTTGCGTATATTGGGATACCCTTCTAGGATATTGAAACCAACTCAGTCAACCATTGGCTATATTTTTGTCGCAATACACCGTGAACAACACTCGGGACATTACTACTCAGGTATTGTTAGGTAGTCGGGTTATATAGCCAAGGGTTTGGTCCCAATCCTCCTTGGTGAGTGCTCTGAAAAAATGGGTCGAGTATAACTGTTGGACCCTAAATTATATCGCGAGTTGTGAAATCTTGACACACCCGTGAGGATCCAACTTTTACATCCCTCTTATTCACAATTTTTCTTGTTGCTTTTAGTTTTAGTAGTGTTTGACATGCGTGATATTTATAAGGCCTTAGAGAGTTTAGAAATGGAAAGCTCTTTTATGACTACCAATCAAGAGGCCCCTTTTCAATGGGTACCTTTTATATCTCCTCTAGTTGGATATATTTTTCCTCCCTTTATTTCCACTTTAAATATTCCTGGATTAACCATAGGATTACCAGTATGGTTATTCAATCCATTGATTCCGGATGTACCCAATGTTTCAAATGTTAACTCTCCACCATGAGAGTGTCAGTCCCAAATTGATCCTTCCCCTTCTTCGTTGGGTCTATCTTCTTCTATTTCTTCTTGCTCGCCTAATTAAATTAGTAGGTTTAGTAATCAGTAGGATAAGAAGAAGAATAAGAGGAAGGCTAAGAAGAAGAAGGATAATAAAGAGACCAAGCATCAACCAGTTTCCTCTAATGGCACTCCCTCTATTCAAACACCTCATAGACCCAAGTTCCCTTGCAAGCTTTGTAGGGTTTATCAACTTCTTAAGGATTGTCCTAGTATTTCCAAACTGTTAGAAGAGTGGTCTAAAACCTCCAAACCACCCATATAATAGCCTCTGGAAATCATACTGATGATACCTCATCGACCAACGACTCTATGGTTAAGGGTCGAAAAGGTAATGTCAAGGATCTGTGTTTGTTATGTAGGATATGCACCTTACTTACCCTTCCAACATTATATCGTAAGTTGTCTCTTGACCCCTCATTGGTTGATGAAGTAGTCGATCGAGCTCCATTCTTGGTCGATCCCACTATTTCCCTAAAGAGTGAAAAACAAGTAGTTCATCCTTCTCATCCTTCAAAAAGTGAAGTTGAAGTGGTCAAGTTGATGTCATCTCAACTCAATCCCACTCTTTCATTAGGGAATTCTAAGACTAAAGTAGTCACCATGACACAATCTTCCTCTCATTCTACTCTCTCGGTTGAGAGTGAATTGAAAACCAGTGATGTTTTCTTAGTCAATTCAGATTGTTATAGGAAATGGGAAATCCTATTTGTTTCCATGGGACCCCCTCTAAGTACTAAGGTAATTTCCTTTGATTGGAATATTCTAACAAAATCTCATCTTGCTTCGAGTGTTCCTTTCCAGATATCTGAAGGAGTTTTCGATAAGAAAATATTTCGCACTATAGTTGATGAAGGAGCTTCTATTAGTATTTTATCATTAAATGCTTAGAAAGATATATTTTCTCCTCATCTTGTGCCAGTCACCGATCAGATATTGGAATTTAATAGAAAACCTACTAGACCGTTAGGGATCCTTCCTCAGTTACCTATTAACTTAGGAGGAAAAATTTTCTGCATTGATGTTATGGTAGTCCAAGGTCCTTTAGATTTTAATCTTCTCCTTGGAAAAGATTGTCTTTATGCAATAAAATATGTAGTGTCCTCACTCTTTCGAGTGATGTATTTTCCCCATGAAGGGAGGATCGTGACCATTGATCAACTTTATTTTGTTAAACCTAATCATCGCATGACTTCTAGTCATCAGACTTCCCTGAATTCTCCACATGTTTTAGTGGTTTCTTCCCCTTAGGGATGGGGGGCATGTCTCTAGCCTCTGGACATCATGTTGGAGTTATTATCCTAGATTCTTATGCTGCGGGGAACACTACCAACCTCTGCATTTAATTTTTGGTAGGAACTACTTCTTAGCATAGTTTACCTTTGGTTTCAAGCTTGTGTAAAAATGAAACAGGTCCCCATGAGAAGAGTTCCCTTTCTGTGTCAAGCTCGTTAAAAAATGAAACGAATGATCATGAGTAGAGTTCCCTTTTTGTTTCAAGGTTGTTCAAAAATGAAACGGATGATCACGAGCATAATTCCCTTTCTGTGTTAAGCTCGTTAAAAAATGAAACAGGTCCCCACGATCATAGTTTCATTCTGTTTCAATCTCGTTAAAAAATAAAAAGTGTCCCTTCAAGCATAGTTATTTTCTATTTTAAGCTTGCATAAAAATGAAATAGATATATCGCTCCCATTGATTTGAGTATTCCACCAAACTTAATACCTCAACATTATTTTCGTACACCTATGCGTCTTCCGTCTTTGGTGAACACATTCCTATTAGTAACCAGGAGTTTAATTCGATGAAGAAGGACAGTAGGAGAATGAAATGAAGCTTGGGGGGCATGTCTTCAACCTTTGGACATCATATTGAAGTCAAGTCGATATCCTTTTCACATAATGTTGGAACTAAGTCACTTGCTTCTAGAAATCACGCTAGGGGGCATGTACTAACCATTGGATATCATGTTGGGAAAATATTCACCAATGGGAATATTTTTTAGCATACTTTATTTTTAGTTTTGAGCTCTATAAACCATGAAAATCATCCTTGAGCATAGTTCATTTTTTGTTGCATGATTGTTAAAAAATGAAGTTGTTAACATCAAAATTCTTCCAACCTATATTCAAGCTCGCTAAAAACAATAAGATAGAGTCGAGCTTACTTTTCACTTTTTCGTGCTCTGGTAAAAAACATGAAAAGTGGTTTGAGATTACTTTTTCTTTTTTCGTGCTCTAGATTCAAACATGAAAATATTCCGAGTGATTTTGATACCATGATCGTGCCCGCTAAAAACCTGGTAAAACAGTACCGAGTATACTTTTATCACTTTTTCGGGTTCGTAAAATCTTCACGAAAAAGGAACTCCCTTGGAGTTTTCTTTAAGCTCTTTTCAGAATATGTAAATAATAAAAGATCGCTAAGTGAACTTGATTTTTTCACTCTTGTAAAAGTATTAGAAAGGTCATGTTTCCGATGATAGATTATCCATTTTTTAGACCAGTTCAACTATTTATGAAAAAGGAATACTCTAGTCAACCTTTGACTAGAAGAGTTCTTCTGGGTATTATTTTGTACTTTTTCAGACCTTGGGGACTAGATCTACGAAAACGTACACCTTGGAGTCTTCTTTAGTCTTTTCAAACTCTCTAAATATGAAATGACACTGAGTTTACCTTCTTTGGGCTCGTTAAAATTTAGAATTGAAGGATCCCTTTTAGAGACGAACCCCTCCTTTCTCAGGTTCGTAAAACATGTGAGATTGGACTCGTCCGAAGGATGAGCTACACTGAGAATTTGTTATCCTCCTCAAGCTCGTTAATAAACAAAGAGGTACTCGTCCATCATGATGGGGAATAAGGAAAGAGTGTGTATATATCTATATTAATGGAATCCTATAGTCACCCTTGAACATGTCGCTTGTTTGAATTTCATTCAAACACCTTGGGTAATCATTTTTTCCTCGAGTCATACCACTTTGATGAGTTGTTCCACTCCTTTGGGTCATCTGAAGAATGCATTAATCATTTGTTGTATTCAGTCTTGGTATACATCTTGTCATGTCAATGCTTCCAATTCATGCCGTTCCATGTTCAAGGGAAGTCTTTTTTTGAGTCAACCTCTGCAGTCATTACGCCTTCCTTTGCATCGGTCACCCTGAGTCAGCCTCAAAAGTTACTCGACAGTTCGATCTACTTCAAAAAAATATTTGATCTTATTTCGTGTCGATGATGCTAGAAACACCATGGCCCTCCTTTGATGGGTTTATCCTTGTCGACTTCAACACATCATACAAGGATTAGACCTAGAAACTAGCCGAGTACCTTGGACCTGCATGCCCGCATATGTTGAAAGACTATCTTCATCAAGCTTTAAGAAGATTGATCAAGGGATTAAGTAAGTGCTTGATCAATCTATTTGAAAACTCTCGATAAAGGATTGATAAAACCCTCGATCTAGCTCCATAACTCGATCGAGGTTTTTTACTAAAAATCGATCGATATTTCAAATATTGATTGAGCCATTGAGTTCGATAAAAAATTTAAAACAAAATCCTAGAAAAAATCCCCCCTTTGCAATTTAAAATCTCGATTGAGCTCCTTTGAAAGCTCAATCGAGCACCTGCAACAATTATAACTATAAAACAACAACATACCATGGCTTATTTCATTGCTTCTGTTGCATAGAAGCTTGACCAAGGATTAGTAGAGAGCGGTTACAGATATAATAACAGAGTAATTGGTGTTTATAGATGTGACTAAAATCATGGAAAATATAGAGAAGGGTCCTTTGGTTCTTAATCCTTACTTGTGATCAAGCACAAAAACAAAAGGACCCTTATCCCCATTTTTCATGATTTTAGTCGAATATATAACTCCAATTACTATGAAACCCATATCTACACATAAAATCTAGAAAAAGTCGTGGTCCTACTATCTTTACCTGATTTCACTTCAAGATATTTACTAGTACCCATAAGTATCATTATTCTTGTTGAAATTATGTTTTACTATATTTGATTATCTTATAGTTTAATTTTAATTTAATTGGAAGATATTGATCCCATGAAGGTTTTAATTATAATAAATATTAACAAATATATTAATTTACAAGGGCACCCAAATAGTTAATAGTTGGAATATATATCTTGTGAGACAAGCTAAGAATATGTACTCGGTACGAATCCATTTCTCAGAGATTCAACACCAGAGCTAGGACAACCGCTATACCAATAAATGGGGAGGCACACTTTTCCCATCGAAGTTAGAGAAAGGGATTTCCCTAGGGGGTTTTGGTTTTTTTAGTAGTTTCCTTCAAACACGAATTTTGACAGTTGGATTTTTTTAATCAAATTTTTAAGGGGCTTGATTGATCAAAAAGCTCAATTGAGATAATAACTTGTTTGAGATTTTGTCTAGCTGCACATAAACCCTCAATCGAGGTATTTAAAAAAGTGTGTAAAATATCAATCAAGGGTTTTAAAACCTCAATTTAGCTTGAAGCTTGATCAAGGGCCTTAAAAACAAGATTTTAACCCCCATCTCTACAAATTTAATTTTATTGGTATCTTTTACAGGCCTTAACCCTCTCCTAGGATGCACATTAGGTGTGAGACTTCATACCAATGGATTCATCAATGAATCGTGTATCCATTGGCATACAATTTATGGGGTTTTGAGTTCATATGATAATTACTTTTTCTTTTATTTTCAAACTTACAATGAAAAACCATGTCCACAACTTTGAATCAACGCAAAGAAAAATCAACAACATAAAAAGTAGACTACCAAAAAAGTTCCAAACGTATATAAGCCCCACATCAATGCATTGTCTCTAAAAGGGTATTTTTTGTTTTTCAATTTTTGGAAAAGGTTTATGTGCACACACGTGTGCAAAATTTGATTAAAATTTTCAATGGTCGGTTTCGAAAATTAATAAAAATTATAATTTTCCAAAATAAATTTATAAAAAATATGTGCACCCCAGTGCATTTTGTGTAGTTTATGATCGTATATATATATTTTCATAAATTATGTGTTTATCACTAAATTAGTTTACGTGCACACAAGCAACTTGTTAAGTTTTCCTGAAATTTACAAGAACACGCATATCATTAAATGTAATTTTGACATATTATTATTATTATTATTATTATTTAAATATAGGTGGAAAGACAACATAATTCCCTAAAATTTGTTTTTTAGTTGCATGTCGTACTTCACAAAGCATATATGAGTTTTGAGAGCTTCAATTTAATAAATGAGTAAAAAATCAAATTTCATCATCACTTTTGGCAAAAAACTATTACCTATCTTCATGGATTCACTCCATTCCTAGGTAACCATTGGAATGACTAAAAAATAGTGAAATTTTCCTTGAACTAAACATTTGAGGTTCTGTGGTATGTTACTGAAAACTTTATCACTTAGATTCATAGCTAGATCCATTTTATTCTTAAGATAATATCATAAATGGAAATTATTTAATATCTTCATTTGCGAAATATTTTCATCTTATATCTTAAATTAGAGAAGTAAATATCTATGATAAATATCCAAAACTTGTGTCTCAATCTATGTTAGTTTTGATGCTCGAGAATTATCCTTGTTATGTACTTCCTACTTGTAGTCAAGGAAACATGGTCAGATTAGAGGGATCTGTGATCCAAATTTATTTATTTAAGATTCTTTAAAATAGTTAGAGGACACATTACCATCTTCAAGATCCAATAGTTTGTTGGTATCATGGAAAAATATTCCAGAGGGTCTCTATGAGTTCCCTAATTTTTTGTTTCGAATGAGAGTGAATGGTACTCAACTAATTATCCTTAACTCATTTATCATTACAAACAGAGTTTCTTGGTTCTAAGGATATCTCATATCCTACAAAACATAGATCATTAAAGGCATGAAAAATATCCTTTTCATGAAACATGTCAAGTAGATATTAGTGATCATATATGTTTGTGGGATTGCAAAAAAATTACAACAACAAAGACTTGATGTGAGATATTCATTGTGCACCTCAACGCTTGTGATCAAGATTCATTAATCAAATTAATATAAACATTTTTTTTCCCTTCCGATCAATCTATGATTTATGTGTATAGGTGACAATTTTCTTCTTTTATGCAACCTTCAATTCATTAATGTATTCTTGTAAGATGGCATGTAGATCCCCTTAGCCTAATTTTCAAGCTTAACAAAAAATTCTTTAAATTTCCTCACATGCTTCATTCAAATCTATTAATGATTTCCATAAATTAATAGAGAAATAGTTTTAGGGAGAGAATGTACGTACCATTACAAGATGAATTTAGGTTTAGGTCTATAATTGTCATGAAGGTGATAATATATTTGAAAAGATATGGTAAATTAAAATATGGTACTTTCCATCTTCCAAATAATTTTGTTAAATTCCCATCATATTTCATCTACTAAGTTTTTGTTAAATTCCCATCATACTTCATCTACTAAGTTTCATTATATGTATTTTCATTTTATTTGTTTACATTAAGCCCAATTTTGAATTTTGAATTGTGAAAATAAGTTTGATATCATATGAAACTAAGAATTTATCCTAGAAAGTAAGGGGAAACAAACTACAACTCATATCTTCATGAATAATATTAAGCAAGTGGAAATTGGACTCATATTTCCTAATATGTTCAAATGTTGTTATGTTTCCTTCCTTATTGGAATTTGGGAAAGTACATTTCATGTTTACATCTTAATATCATGTTTTCATCTTAAATTTTTAATTCACATAATTTAATCCATTTTTTTAAAATTCCACATGGTTAATAAATAAGTAGGAAGGTGAAGGACCAACACTCTTCTCCATGCAACACTTATTAGCTTGTGAGGTTCAAACTTGCAAGACATCTTGTAACATCCCTCTTTTACCTCTATTATTATATAAATGAAAATGTAAATTTGTACTAGCTTCTGGTGAGGAGCTCAAGGCCAAGGACCCACCAGTAATACCTTGCATGTGATGTCATTTGTTTCCTAAGTTATAATTGTTAAATGGTAGACTTAGGAGGATAAGGGCATGATATGACTTGACGACGGGGCAATGAATCCGACTAGGGATTAGAGGTAAAATGATTAGGAAGCCATGAGGATCTAAGATTATAATAACAAATGTCACCTTGGTGCCCATAAGAACTCCAAATACAGTAAACTAATAATGCCTACCTAATAGTTAGAGGACACATTACCATCTTCAAGATCCAATAGTTTGTTGGTATCACGGAAAAATATTTCAGAGGGTCTCTCTATGAGTTCCTTTTTTTTGTTTCGAAGGAGAGTGAATGGTACTCAACTAATTATCCTTAACTCATTTATCATTTGAGACAGGGTTTCTTGGTTCTAAGGATATCTCATATCCTACAAAGCATAGAACATTAAAGGTATGCAAAATATCCTTTTTCATGAAACATGTCAAGTAAATATTGGTGATCATATATGTTTGTGGGATTGCAAAAAAATTACAGCAACAAAGACTTGATGTGAGATATTCACTATGCACCTCAATGCTTGTGATGAAGATTCATTAATCAAATTAATAAAAATATTATTTTTTACCTTTCGATCAATCTATGATTTATTTGTGTAGGTGATAATTTTCTTCTTTTATGCAACCTTCAATTCATTAATGTATTCTTGTAAGATGGCATGTAGATTCCCTTAGCCTAATTTTCAAGCTTAACAAAAAAATTCTTTAAATTTCCTCACAAGCTTCATTCAAATCTATTAATGCTTTCCATAAATTATAGAGAAATAGTCTTAGGGAGAGAATGTACGTACCATTAAAAGATGAATTTAGGTTTAGGTCTATAATTGTCATGAAGGTGATAATATATTTGAAAAGATATGGTAAGTTAAAATATGGTACTTTCCATCTTTCAAATAATTTTGTTAAATTCCCATCATACTTCATCTACTAAGTTTCATTATATGCATTTTCATTTTATTTGTTTACATTAAGCTCAATTTTGAATTGTGAAAATAGGTTCGATATCATATGAAATTAAGAATTTATCTTTGAAAGTGAGGGAAACAACCTACAAATCATATCTTCATGAATAATATTAAGCAAGTGCAAATTGGATGCATATTTCCTAATATGTTCAAATGTTGTTATGTTTCCTTCCTTATTGGAATTTGGGAAAGTACATTTCATGTTTACATCTTAATTTCATGTTTTCATCTTAAATTTTTAATTCACATATTTTAATCCATATTTTTTAAAATTCCACATGGTTAATAAATAAGTAGGAAGGTGAAGGACCGATACTCTTTTCCATGCAACAATTATTAGCTTGTGAGGTTCAAGCTTGCAAGACATCCTGTAACATCCCTCTTTTACCTCTATTATTATATAAATGAAAATGTAAATTTGTACTAGCTTCTGGTGAGGAGCTCAAGGCCAAGGACCCACTAGTAAGACCTTGCATGTGATTTCATTTGTTTCCTAAGTTATAATTGTTAAATGGTAGACTTAGGAGGATAAGGACATGATATGACTTGACGACGGGGCAATGAATCCGACTAGGGATTAGAGGTCAAATGACTAGGAAGCCATGAGGATTTAAGATTATAATAACAAATGTCACCTTGGTGCCCATAAGAACTCCAAATAAAGTAAACTAATAACGCCTACCTAATAGTTAGAGGACACATTACCATCTTCAAGATCCAATAGTTTGTTGGTATCACGGAAAAATATTTCAAAGGGTCTCTCTATGAGTTCCCTTTTTTTGTTTCGAAGGAGAGTGAATGGTACTCAACTAATTATCCTTAACTCATTTATCATTTGAGACAGGGTTTCTTGGTTCTAAGGATATCTCATATCCTACAAAACATAGAACATTAAAGGCATGCAAAATATCCTTTTTCATGAAACATGTCAAGTAAATATTGGTGATCATATATGTTTGTGGGATTGCAAAAAAATTACAGCAACAAAGACTTGATGTGAGATATTCACTATCCACCTCAATGCTTGTGATCAAGATTCATTAATCAAATTAATATAAATATTATTTTTTACCTTTCGATCAATCTATGATTTATTTGTGTAGGTGATAATTTTCTTCTTTTATGCAACCTTCAATTCATTAATGTATTCTTGTAAGATGGCATGCAGATCCCCTTAACCTAATTTTCAAGATTAACAAAAAAATTATTTAAATTTCCTCACATGCTTCATTCAAATCTATTAATGCTTTCCATAAATTAATAGAGAAATAGTTTTAGGGAGAGAATGTACGTACCATTAAAAGATGAATTTAGGTTTAGGTCTATAAATGTCATGAAGGTGATAATATATTTGAAAAGATATGGTAAGTTAAAATATGGTACTTTCCATCTTCCAAATAATTTTGTTAAATTCCCATCATACTTCATCTACTAAGTTTCATTATATGCATTTTCATTTTATTTGTTTACATTAAGCCCAATTTTGAGTTGTGAAGATAGGTTTGATATAATATGAAACTAAGAATTTATCTTCAAAAGTGAAGGCAAACAACCTACAAATCATATCTTCATGAATAATATTAAGCAAATGCAAAGTGGACTCATATTTCCTCCTATGTTCAAATGTTGTTTTGTTTCCTTCCTTATTGGAATTTGGGAAAGTACATTTCATGTTTACATCTTAATTTCATGTTTTCATCTTAAATTTTTAATT
This sequence comes from Larix kaempferi, assembly GCA_027924585.1. Lineage (NCBI taxonomy): Eukaryota > Viridiplantae > Streptophyta > Pinopsida > Pinales > Pinaceae > Larix > Larix kaempferi. The sequence goes on from BSBM01000001.1 coordinate 74,955,262, forward strand.
GACATAATTTAATCCATCTTTTGTTAAATTCTACATGGTTAATAAATAAGTAGGAAGGTGAAGGACCAACACTCTTCTCCATGCAACAATTATTAGCTTGTGAGGTTCAAACTTGCAAGACATCCTGTAACATCCCTCTTTTACCTCTATTATTATATAAATGAAAATGTAAATTTGTACTAGCTTCTGGTGAGGAGCTCAAGGCCAAGGCCCCACCAATAAGACCTTGCATGTGATGTCATTTGTTTCCTAAGTTATAATTGTTAAATGGTAGACTTAGGAGGATAAGGGCATGATACGACTTGACAACGGGCAAATGAATACGACTAAGGATTAGAGGTCGAATGACTAGGAAGCCATGAGGATCTAATATTTTAATGACAAATGTCACCTTGGTGCCCATAAGAACTCAAAATAAATTAAACTAATAATGCCTACCCAATAGTTAGAGGACACATTACCATCTTCAAGATCCAGTAGTTTGTTGGTATCAAGGAAAAATATTTCAGAGGGTCTGTCTATGAGTTCCCTTTTTTTGTTTCGAAGGAGAGTGAATGGTACTCAACTAATTATCCTTAACTCATTTATCATTTGAGACAGGGTTTCTTGGTTCTAAGGATATATCATATCCTACAAAACATAGAACATTAAAGGCATGCAAAATATCTTTTTCATGAAACATGTCAAGTAAATATTGATGATCATATATGTTTGTGGGATTGCAAAAAAATTATGTTGATGTTTAGGTGGAATGTATCGAAAATGCTCTCTATGAGAGATGCATGAACGAAGTAGAAAATTGACACAACTAAGTTGTAAAATGTATCCTTTTGATAAATATAAAAAATTGTGACTCTTCTTTGTGAACATAGCCTATGGATATGGGTGAACCACATATATCTCGTTCTTCTTATATGTGATTGTGTTTGAACTAGATGCATCATTCTTTACATTCTTTGGAAATGAAATAGATAGTTTTTATCATTTGAGAAAATTCTGTATATATATGGAGCTATATTATAAAGTTACAGTCCGTCCATTTGGTTTACACTTTGATTCAATTATGTAATTGCAATACTGTAATTAATGTAAAGTAAGTCAAGTTCATTATGTGATGTTTTGTAAGTAATTTATTTATGTGCATAGATGTCGTTTCAAATTTAAAGTGTGTTAATGGGAGTAAATGAGAAAGGGATTACGTAATTAACCTAAAATGTCAAGTGCTTATATTCATTGTTTTATGCCATTGAACCAATAATATAGATGTGTATGATATACTTTCGTTGAATTCTGTACATAGGAAATGTATATGGTTAAAGTATTAATACCTTGAAATGATCAAAGTTATAAGTGATAACAATTAATACGACCCCTTGCAAACGAATGGTTCTTTGTTAGAGATATAAAGATGTCTATGAAATTTTATATTAGCATTTAGAATATGGTCATATAGAATCAAACAAATCCAAGTATGGTAATATTGTACACTTGTTCACTAGCGCTTTGCAACCTTAACGCCTTCATCCATGAGCTCGATGTGACCTTGTCTCTCACGCGGACCTCCCTTGCGATGGCAGGTTCAGCTCCCCCCTCCCCTTCACTTGAAGCTCGCAGGCACCTCTTAAACGAAACCTTTAGGGATCTAGTCGCGGCTACTCCCCCTGCCCCCTCTCCTCAAGATCCTTCGGATGCAAGCTTCATCAAATGGATTGTCGCTCCTCGTATCCAGATCCTGTCGGCAGTTTCAAAACTCAAAGCAATAGCACTCAATGACAGAGGGCTCATCGGACAATTCACCGGAATCTAGCCGTCACCAAAAACTATGGAAACTTGGATCAACAAGAACTGGATGTCGTTGATCTCTGGAGGCCTACAATATTGCTTTTGTGGTAAGGGGTTTGTGCATTCCTCTTCGAATTAAAAGCAGGTCGTGATCTCATTTTTAGAAGTGGACCTTACTTCATGGGTCCTTGCAGACTCTATTTGAATCGCTGGAGCCTATCATTCGATCCTGAGAAGGACGTTTTCTTAACAGTTCCTGTCTGAGTTCACCTCCCACACCTCCCCCTTCACTGTTGGAATGATGAAACCCTACAGGCCATTGGAAAATCTCTAGGAAAATACATCGACAAGGCAGAACCCAAAGCCCCTCTTTTCTCCTGTGCCAGAATTTGTGTAGAAGTTGATCTTGAGAAAGGTCTTCTAGAAGAAGTAAATCTTTTTACGGCTGGATGGGACCGTCTACAAAAAGTTGATTACGAACAACTTCCTTTCAAATGCAAAAAATGCCACGAGTATGGCCACTTTGTAAAAAATTGTCCCAAAGCAGCCCAAGAAACATTTGAGAAGAAACAAGAAGAAGGGTGGCACCAAGTAAAGAATGGGAAAAAAACCTCAGCTACCCAGTAGTCTTCGAAAGAAAATCAAACAAAATCTATACCAGGCAATGCGAGAAAACCTAGGGAGGCCAAAAATCATAACAAATTCCAGGCACTACCCACAGAAGATGGAGAAATTGCAGCTCAGGAAGACATAGAAACAACTCAGGAAAGAGAGGAAATTCTGGCTCCGTCTTCATCAGCTCAAAAAACGGGAACAAAAGATGTGGAAGGGGGCTCCTGGAATGACAAAGTTAAGAGTACCTTTGTTCCTCCTTCCTCCTCCCTCAACCTAACTTCGGACTCTTTGGATGAGCCAGGGGAAGTGCAACCACCTAAAACCAGAGGAAGGAAAACCCAAAAGTATCACAGAGAACTTGAAACAGAAAGGAAGCTGGAATTAGGAAGGAAAAAAAGTTTAGAAGACATGAAATTCATACAAACATCAAAAAATCAGAATGGAGGTAAGGAAAGTAGATCCCGAGCAGGATCATAAACAACAAAGAAGTAATGTTGATCGTCTCTTGGAATTGCAGGGGTCTGGGCAGAAAAAGAAAAATTGAAGCCATGAAAAACCTAATCAACACTGAAAAACCAAATCTCATGCTCATCCAAGAGACCAAGATGCAGGGTGACGAGGTAACGGCATTATCTCAGCACCTCTTGAAAGACTGGCAGAGCTCCACGATCAGCTCTAGAGGAGCCTCTGGAGGTATTGCAACCTTGATTTCTCCCAACTTCTCTATCTTATCTACTTTGGAAAATCGACGCTGGTTATTAACAGAAGTAAAAGATAGGAACAACAATGACTCTCTCCATATTTGCAATGTGTATGGACCTAACCATAGCAGAGACAAAACAAATTTTTGGAATGACCTGATTAATCTCAAAGATAGCATGCAGGGGAAGAAACTTATTATCGCAGGGGACTTCAATGTTACCAGTTCAAAACAAGATAAAAGAGGTGGTAGTGTGGTGCGTGACCCCTTTGGAGAACATTTAGCAGACCTTCTAATAGATTTAGATCTGATGGAAATCCCTCTCAAAAACGCAAAGTTCACCTAGAGCAATAGAAGATGCGGACCTGGTTACATAGCGGCCCGCCTTGACCGTTTCCTAGTAAGTTCCTTCTTTTTCAATTTGGATCTTCTAATAAGTGCCTACTCAATCCCCTGCACATCTTCTAATCACAAGCCCATTGCCCTCTCAGTCGCCCCTCCTGAGAAACTCGGCCCAATCCTGTTCCGGTTCAACCATCACTGGATCTCTCACCCCGACTTCTCTGAAATTATCACTAAGGCATGGTCTCTAAGCTTTCACGGTTCCCCCAGCTTCATTTGGGAGTCCGAACTCCGAGCCACAAAGGCAGCCCTCAAATCATGGGCTAAGACCTCCTACCTAAACCCCTCCAGTGTAAATTTGAGCACTCAAGTCAAACATGCCACCCTTCAGTGCAGGATGGAAATGGAAGATGTTTCCCTAGCTCTTCTTAGTCAAGAAAAAAAGATTGAAGTTGATATCCTCAGAGCAGCTAGACAAGAAGAAGAGACTTGGAGAATCAAGTCAAGACAGTTATGGCTCAAAGGGGGAGACATCAACTCCAAGTATTTCCATAATCAAGCCAAGGCATGCCATAGCCATAACGCTATTATTGAATTGAAAGACGGTAGGGGAGAGAAAATCAGAGGGCAGGAAAATCTCAAACTCTTGGCATATAACCACTTCAGGGATCTGTTCACAGACAACGGTCAAACTGACATGGAGGCTCAAAAGGATTTTATAGAAGGAATCCCTAAGCTAATCTCAAACAACATTAATAAGGAACTTAACAAACCAATTGGAAAGCAGGATATAGAAAATGCAATCTGGTCACTTCACATTGATAAAGCCCCTGGCCCAGACGGCTTCACCATAAATTTCTACAGAGCTGCCTGGGAAACAATAAAAGAGGACCTAAGAAGAATGCTTAATTGGACCAGAAACAAGGACAAAATTGGGAGGGCAACAAACTCCTCTTTTTAGCCCTCATACCTAAAGACAAGGCTCCAAGCTCGATTAACAGATTCATATCGATCTCTCTGTGTAACTCTTCATATAAAATAGTCACCAAAATCCTTGCCAATAGAATGAAAAAAATAATGGGAAAAATAATCTCTGAAACTCAAGGGGGATTTTTGGGAGGCCAGAAAATTCTAGATAACATTATCTTGGTCCAGGAGGCAATCCACTCCAGCACTAGTAAAAACCATCAAGGTATGGAAATAAAACTTGATATGGATTAAAGCCTGCTTTCACAGCCCCTGGATTGCCCCTCTGATCAACGAAAGACCAACAAACTTCTTTGTAGCTTCATGGGGACTGCATCAAGGATGCCCTCTCTCCCCTTATCTGTACCTCCTTGCAGCGGATTCATTGAGCACGAAGCTTCTCTTTCTTCAAGATGAGGGAATTTTAAAAGGTATCATAATCGTGCGGGGAGTCAAGTAGATAAATCATTCCTAGTTCACGGATGATACAATCTTACTTGGAGGGGCATCAATGAATATTGTTGAGAATTTCAATCATGTCCTCTCCTCCTTCCTTTGAGCCTCAGATGGAAAGATCAATTCTGAAAAATCCAGGATTTATGGTTGGAACTGCCCCGTAGGAAATCTGGATCGAATCTCTCAAATCTTGGGCTTTGAAGGAATACAAGAGTGGAATTCCTTCAGCTATCTTGGCATTCCTATTTTTAAGGGGAAGAAAAAAGTAGCTGACTTGAACGGGCTAGTGGAAAAAATCAAACAGAAAATCAACTCCTGGGAGTCAAATGTCTTAACCAAGTAGGTAAGATGGTCCTCATCAATTCAATTCTTTCTTCCTACCCTCTTTACATTTGCTCTATCTCTTTGGCTCCCAAAACAGTGATGAACAACATCACTAAAGAAATTAGAAGATTTCTTTGGCAAGGAGGAAGAAACAAGGGAACCAAAAAATTCCACTTGGTCGATTGGAACACTGTCTGCAGGAATAAAAATCGAGGAGGTATTGGGATCAAAGATCCGCTTCATATGAACTTGGCTCTCGGGGAAAAAATTCTCTAGAGAATTGTCTCCGGAAAAACAGCTTGGTGGAAAGAAACCATTCAAAAAAAATATATGCAGGGCACCAGAAAATGCTATGTGGATAACATTGATCCCGAAACAAAAGGAACAACAATATGGAATTTATGCATGAAAGCTGCCTTTATAATCCAGAATAAGCTCCATTGGCAACCCAGCAATGGAAAGCAGATCAAGATCTAGAAAGATAACTTTAGTAGTAACCCCCTAGCAACTTTCCTTCAAGAGCTAGCGGATTTATGAAACTGGATGGAGCAAGCAGGAGTCCACACACTCCATGACATCTACTCCTGGAATGACCAAGGTTGCTGGAACGGCTGGCGAACTTTTGATCTCCCAGAGCACCTTAACTAGGATTACAACATCATCCTCTCCCTAATGCATGGAGTGATTCCCATCCATCTGTCCATAAAAGACAAACGTGGCTGGGGAAATTCTGGACACTACACAGTTAATGAAGGATACCGCTATCTGGATTCCCTCAACATTCAAGGCAATCTGGACAACAAATGGAAAAGAATTTGGAGTAAAGACGGGCTCCCAAAGATAAATTTCTTCAATTGGTTGCTAGCACATAAAAGGATCCTCACAGCGGACAACCTTAAGAAAAGAGGAATTGCAGGTCCAGCAAGGTGCATTCTATGCAAAATGGAGGAGGAAACAATGGAGCACCTCTTTCTAGAATGCAATTTTGCCAAAGAAGTTTGGCACAAAGCTTATCAGGGGATTCAGCCGACCCTAATTCTTCCAACTCAATGGAATGATCTCTTCGCCAACTGACACCTCTTCTACTCCAACACAATGACAAATAAACCCTGTTTTAAAAGAGCTTGGATTGCTTTCCCCAAATTTGTGTGTTGGAAAATTTGGAACGCTCGAAATCATGAGATCTTCAAAGGAATCAGGACAGAGCCTGAAAAAGTGGTCTCTTCGGCTAACTCTCTATGGGTGGAGACCCTTGCCTTGAGAGGCATGGCCAATTTGCAAAAAGAGCAGTTAAGTGTTGAAGAGAAAATATGGGTAGCAGACATCCTGCTTTACAAATCTCAAAACTCCTCCCAAGATAGGAGAAAGCAAAATCATCATCACTGGCAGCTTAGAATGGACCCCAAAAGTTTTCAAACTTGGATAAGAACTCAAGACAGACACATCCTACTCTTCGGTGGAGCCTCAAAAGGCAATCTAGGTTTGGCAGGTGCGGGGGGGGGGGGGGGGGTGGTCCTCCTAGACCCCAATGGAAACAAAAAGACTAAATACACTTGGGGGCTAGGAAAAAAAATGAACAATGAGGTGGAGTGGCTAGCATTGATCCAAGGCCTAACTATCATCAAGGATAACAACATTCAGAGTGTTCTAGTAATCAGAGACTCCATGTTAGTTATCAAGAAAGCCCGAGCACTCCTCAAGAAGTACCACACCCCAACTAATAAATTTCACTCACTCTTCCTCATGTTGGATAAGAATATGACCTCCATCTCCCTCTACCACATTATGAGGAGCAACAATTCCATGGCAGACACTTTGGCCAATCTTGGAGCCAATTTAAATTGTGGGATCCTCAACTGGAACGACAACCTCCTTAAGACATGGGTTCCTTAATGCATGCCTTGTTCCATAGTGCATGTATTGTCTCAAGGCATTTAATGAGCATCGTCGTTTATCAAGCCATCTCATCCTTGATCAGAGGCAAAATATGCATTCAAATCCTTTCACCACCCACCTTGCTCCTCCGATGGCGCTCGCAGTCTGTGCACACCTGGCTCGCACGGGAAGTTGTATGGCAAGCAGACAGTAGACGAGATGTGGGCTATTTGAACTACAGGAGGGGCAAACAAAGCACCATCTTCTCCCCACGCTTCCAGAATTCATTTTTGATCCGCCTATAGGGCAGGAAGGCAAGATCTGAAAGACTAAGACAAAACTAAAATGCAACAATGGAAGGTGAGGCTAGGAGAGCCTCACCTCCTAAACTAAAACACAATAAGAACTCAAAACTCTAACCATCTACTAGCACAAACAAAATGAAAGAGAGACAAGCTTCGCACAAACAAGAGTGATTGTATTATGAGGCCACATGCCTTTTTATAGCAATTACAAAGGGAGAGCATATTAAATGCTTATTCATTATTTTAATAATATCTAATCTAATATTATTGCTAATACATTAAACCTAGCATATTGAAACTAATATCCAAAATGGGGAGTGTAGGCCTCCCATACTGATCATTCCTCCCGGTCTAAGTGGAAAGCGCCCATGCTTTCCTTCCTCCTGGTCTAAGTTTTAGAGCACTGTGTATGGAGTGCAGACTGCCATGTCTACTTAGAAGTTGTAGTGATGCTAGAACAAAAGGATTGTTGATGTTGCAAAGACTGGGAGGGTGGAGACACCTGGCTGCCTAGTGAGAGCGGCTGAGACTGAGAGGGTGGAGACACCTGGCTGCTCAGTGTGTTGTGGCGCGTAGTTGGGGAGGGTGGAGACACTTGGCTACCCCAAAGAGAAAGAGAACCCTTGTGAACCAGTAAAGAGGAACCTCTGAAGCGAGATGGTGAGTGCTACAAAACTATTTGAAGTGCTGAATTGTTAGAGGACTTGGAAAATAGAAAAAATGGAACTGAAATAGAACCCATTGAAACAAAACTAATATTGAAATACTGCTGAAACATAAACTGAACCAAAAATGTGAGCCCAGTGGTGAGCTTGGACCCTATGAAAAGGCTACTGAAGCTGAAGGAAATGAAAGCCATGTTGAAGATGGCGTTGGCCAATGCCAAATGAACTTTTGAACTGATGAAGATGCCAAATGAACTTTTAAATGTTGATGAAGATGCCATGTTGAAGATGGCCTGCTGGTGACTCAACTGCTGGAATGGAAGCTCAATCTTTCCCATTTGAGATGTGCAGCATAGGCTGTCACGAACTAGTGGGGGGAGACGTCTTTCACTGTGCAATTGATCTCCAATAGTTTTTAACAAGAGGATCTGAGCTGGGCCTGAAAAGAAAAGATTGCTGCTAGGGTTGGGAGTGAGTGTAACGTGAAGGAGTTTGGGAGATAGGGATTGCGCTGAGTTAGGGTTGAGGAGCCAAGCGAATGCCTGAATGAAGCAGTGTGTAGGACATGGAGTGAAGAGTGAATGGAGGAGGCGTGACCAGCCTGGTAGGATCAGCATGGGAGGAGGAATGAGAGAGAAACGTTTTTGCAGATGGGCCAGGCTTGAAGATGCGGCAGCATTTGAAGGAGAATGTTAAAGGTTGGGCAGCGTGAACGATGCTGGAGGTGGTAGATTGAGGGAGAATGGCGTGAAAGCTGGGAATCGAGGCGTAGGTGGATTGTGCAGAAGATGGAGAATGGAAAGTTGCGGGCGTGATGGCATGCACAGTAAAGGGGTGCGTGAGAGCTGGATGGGGGTAGCTGAATGCAGCGCGAATGCAGAGTGGTGAATGCGGGTAGCTAAATGCAGTGTGAATGCAGCGTTGGAAGGGAGGTCCGTGCAGCAGATGGCGTGTAGGTATGAAGCGTGAGAGTGAGAGCGTGAAGGAGGGCAGGGAGTTAGGGTTAGGAAATAGGTGAGCATGAGAGAGGAACCGGAAGGGAGAGCATGAGAAAATGGAGTGGGCAGCTGTGCTGAGAGTGCAAGATGCTAGAGATAGGGGATGGTAGTGTGGGAGTGCTGATTGCTGGAGTAGTTTAGGGCGTGAAGGATGCTGCGTTGGGAGGTGGAGATGCATTGAGATGGAGGATTCAATGTTGGCTGAGGTGCGTGAGTGGAGCAGCATGAGAGTTGGGCGCAGAGAGCTGGGTGGGGGTAGCTGAATGCAGCAGCCGGTAGGTGATGCAAGCGGGTAGAAGATGCGTGCAGAGGATGAGCAAGCTGGGTGGGAAGCGTGCAGAATGGAGGAATTAAATGTCGTGGAGTGAATGTGTGGAGGTGTTAGGTCTGAGTGAGGGAGCCAAGCTGGGGCGCAATGGCAGCATTGAGAGTGGAGTGTTGGGGTGTGTGTTGCAGTGAATTGAAGAGCAGTGTGAAGGTAATGTGCAGAAGAAAAACTAGAGAGACTGCTCTCATACCCAAGAAACCAACAAAAATACTTAAACCTAACTAACAAGAACCGGACGCATCAAGAAAACTAGAAACATGACTTTTCTTCAGAATTTTTTTTTCAGAAATGAGAAAGATGCTACAGAAATGCTTGGAGGCTGAGGGAGATGAGAAATATTGCCGAGGAATGTCAGTGTGGAGGCTGGAGATGGTCAGTGCAGATGGCAGCATGAAGATGCTGGAGCTGGGCGCAATAGGAACAGCGTGAGCGAGAAAGAGATGGGATGCAACGATAGCCAGGGGGAGAAGCGTGAGCAGAGATAGGGTGGCGAAAGGGAGCATCAATAGGGAGAAGCGTGCGAACGACTGAGAGGTTTGATGATAGAGGGCAGCGTGAATGGGGCTGGTGTGAGCAGAGGAAGTGGTGATGAGTGGGTTGTGAATGATGTAGGGTGTGAAGACTGAAGGTTGGGTTAACTGAGGGCATGCGTAGGGAGTTGGGAAAATGTGTGGAGGTTTGATGGAGAACCTGGGCAGATGGGGCAGCATACAGCGTGGGAATGGAATGCCAGGGCGTAGCAGAAAAATGGGAGTGAAAATGGTGGCTTTGACTGTCGAATAAAATGCTGCCGCAAGGGTTTTCTCAAGGAAACTGGAAAAAAAAAACAAGAGTCGCTCTCATGCACAATGCTGAATGCTAAAAACTTAACCATATCCAAGAAAATAAAATAAACAACACTTTTTTCTAGAAAATGAGCATGATCAGGAGCGAACTGCTATACCAATTAATCCGCCTGTAGGGCAGAAAGGAAAGATCTGAAAGACTAAGACAAAACTGAAATGCAACAATGGAAGGTGAGGCTAGGAGAGCCTCGCCTCCTACACTAAAACACAATAAGAACTCATAACTCTAACCATCTATTAGCACAAACAAAATGAAAGAGAGACAAGCTTTGCACAAACAAGAGTGATTGTATTATGAGGCTACGTGCCTTTTTATAGCAATTACAAAGGGAGAGCATATTATATGCTTATTAATTATTTTAATAATATCTAATCTAATATTATCGCTAATACATTAAACCTAGCATATTGAAACTAATATCCAAAATGGGGAGTGTAGACCTCCCATACGGATCACTTTTCTCTCTGCATCAGGCAAACAAAACAAAGAATGGACTGCGGCAACAATGGACCGAACGCAGGGGTGTGCCCTTTGGGGTTGAAGTGCAAGCGATGCAAGATTAACATTGGGCAGAAAAGACACCCCTCAGTCGGTGAGGAAATGCTGAGTCCAAGGAGCGGTGAAACTAAAGTTCTCCATCCCTCCAGAGCCCCTATCAAGCATGTCCGCCGAAACGATGACAATGATCAAACCTGGAACAACTAGGCAATGGGAATGCGTGGGAAAAATGCAATCCCAGTCCAAAACGGTTTCATGTTCGATGGTGGTCGTTTCTGGCGTCCCATTAAGGTGGAAAAAATTCATAATTCCGGGGGATTGCACTTCCAAAACTCCCTCCAGGAAGGGTTGCAGCAATATGGTAGTTAGAGAACCAGTTCAAGTAAAGCAAGGAAAGCATGGAGGGTGGTAGGCGACAGTTTGGGGCTCGTTCATTTGGATTCCCCGGTTGGCAGAGAAATTCCCTCCCCAGGGGTACTATCACACCTCCAGGACATAGAAGCACAAGTTAATTGGCTCCGGGGGGGAAATTTAGAGCTCAAGAAAGCACTCTCAAACCTCTCACATATCACTAGCTCGGAAGCCAACAACACCAACAGCAAAAGCAAAGAATTCTATGAGAAGATAGGGGGAAAGATTGACTCTTTGCATAGTTGTTTGAGAATTGTAGAAGCAAAGGTTGATTGCATTCGGAGCAACAAAGAAAATAGCTCAACTGCGATCACAGGGTTGAAAGACAAGGAAGATCCAGAAGCTGGCAACAAGAAGAATTTTCATCTCACATAAATCCTCTAAGCACTCGTCAATCAACAAGTTATCTTTTTTGAAGATGTGTTTTATATTTCCAGTAGTGGCATGTATAGCCTTATGTAGTTTGTTTCTATTCTGTCTTGTCAGCTTTAGAAATATTGTGAATTTTGAACTTCAGAAAACTATTTGTAGGTGCCTCTTCCCCTCGTTTTTGTGGGTGCAGTCTCCCCACCATGATGTAGTGCTGCCTTTATTTTAATACAAATATATCCATTTCTGTAAAAAAATAAAATAAAAATATTGTAGACTTGTTCAAACCATGAAATCCTAGTTATCTTTGATATGGTATGTAGGAAAGATGCATGGAAGATTTGATGGTTACTAAAATAACATGTTGCAAATTATTTCATATCTAGAAATAGGAATGCCGCATTGATATAGTTGTTGTTCTTATGTTTGGTAGAAAGAAAACTATTTTGTTCCTATAAGACTGGTTAAGGGAATAGAAGCATCATACGCTTCTATGTTGGGTCATATATTCATACACTCTATGCCATGGGTTATGAATAAATTAAGAATAAGATTAAATATTAACATTGAGTTCCCATACAATTAATATATTCATACACTCTATGCCATGGGTTATGAATAAATTAAGAATAAGATTAAATATTAACATTGAGTTCCCATACAATTACTAACTTGGAAATTGTGATTTGTCACAATGGTCAACAATAAAGAAGCATGTTTAATCTAGAACATTTAGGGTGTTTGACGGTAACAAGTAGTCCCAAGTAAATTACTATATGTACATATATATAATTTACCAGTATGGTTAAGGACAACATTTCATGAGACTATCTTATATGTTTGTAGAAGCATGAAACTTTCAAATTTTTTTGGTGTTATATTTAAAAGCGAATTTGGAGATGTTACACATCCACAACTCCTCAATTAGAAAACACAACTCCTCATTAAAAAGACAATTCTTGAAATCCTATGCCAACAACTTCCATACCTCATATCCTCCTTCCTCTAGGAACTTGTTAGACCCCCTTACCTTCACTCTCAATCCAAAATAAGAAAAAAAATTCTTAAGACACAATTTTAAACCCTCATATCATAATCTCATATATTGCATTAACACACACTAACTATTTAATATATACTTGAGTGGATTGTATCCATTAATTTTGATAATAAATTAAATATTCACTTTTAACCATATCTTATTCCATCTACCAACTTTATCACTATCAGTCTTATTAATATATCCATATTTCTTAAAATCATAACTATAGCCATGGTATACACATAATTTCTCAATTATTTCTTAACACGAAATACTACATACATGCTCAAAAGATCAGATATGAAGACACGCTTAAGTATTATATAGGATTGCCAAAGTAGATAGCATTGAAAAGGTTTTGTTTCGGTTTAAGGAGACCACTCAACACTATTCCCTTTCCAACCAATTCCAACTCTTAGATCTTTAAAATTTTAGAGAATTCAAATTAAGGAGCACACTCAAATTGCAACAACAATACAGAATCTAACAATTCTGAATGAAGAAGGCAGTCCTTTACGAATTGTCATATGAAATATCTACTCATTATATAACATATTTATGTAATTATGTGATTTCTAGATAAATGTATCATTACTTTTCTAATATTTTTTTTATAAATGTATAATAATATTTATTTTTAATACAAATCAAAGTTCTCTACTTAAAATATTTATAATTATTAACAACCAAAAATAACATAATTATCAGAAGACAATCAACCAGTAATAGGAATTCCCAAGATGGGATCAAAATATTTATAATCATTAACAACCAAAAATAACATAATTAACAGAAGACAATCAACTAGTAATAGGAGTTCCCATCTTTATCATAGGATGAAATAATTTGTACAATGTCTTAAACTGTTCACTAAGATTGATGTTCTATCTCTGACTCAAATGGGCAAATGTCCACCATATTTTATTATACAAGATTAGCTTTATGGGACAGTTTAAATACATTTTCAAGATTAAAGATATACATAATTTTGAAAAATACATTTTTATAATTAAAGATTTACAATATTTTGGAAAAAAATAAAATTTAAAATTATAATATAAATATTAAATTAATAATATTTAGTTATTTTTTTTTAGGAGTGAGCTAGTTGACAGGGGACACCAAAAATTCAACTAATTAAAGGTTGATATAGACTAAACAGAGTGTGTCACCTAATGATTTTGATTTTGACTACTTAAATACCTTTGAATCATATTTCTTAGATCAAAAACCATTCCCACAAATTTGTATACTGGAGCATTTCCATTTTGCTAACATAGTTTCTTTAGAAATGATGAAGGATCAGCAATGTACTTTTGTCTGATTCTTTGATAATGATGAGCAAGGTTAACATTCTGACCATCATAAGACAATGTGTGACCATGGAGAATGTTTGCTGTTAGCAGACTTCTGCCTGCCTCCCCACATACAAGCAAATATCTTACTGCCACACTTTTCTCGCAGTCGCACTCTTGAGGAACCATGAATATATCTGACTCCTCATTCTTTATTGTGGAAGGTGAGAAAACCTCACATATGCTCACCACAGAGAGACTGCCATTATACATGCCATTCTGCCAATTTGAACAATATCCTGGAGAATAGTGTAGAGATTTACCGTATTCGTTTGCAAAATAAATACCTTTTCCCATAGTGCTTCCGTAGGTCATTAAGCTGGTACTGCTTAAGCATCTCAAGCCGTTTCTGCCAATGCCAATGCCAATACATTAATAGCCATACACATTAAAAAGGTATAGTAAGAGAATGAATTTGATTTAATGCCGAGCAGATATACATACCTCAAAATCGAATACCAGTTTTCTGCATTACTTCCATGGAATCCAAATGTGGAAGTTTGTTCTTTGCTTTTCCAGAATTCTCTGTCCGCCTCCCTCTCAGGAGAATGCTTCATTACAGCGAATTGATAAATTTGCGAGTCCGAATTATTAACTTTGAGAAGTTTGTCATCATTCTCAGAAAGAAATACCAACGACAATATGTTGGTGCTCAAGATGAATTGAAGAACGTTATAAGGAAGTTGCCAAGATGAATATTTGTCGTGGCCAAACGACATCCCCTGAGGCGTAGAAAGCCATGACTTCGCCAACTCTGCCTTCAAGTCAAGTTCATCGGTGCATAATCTCATTTTCGAAACAGCAGGAAATGAGTTTATTATACTCCTCATAACATCCATGTTTTTGGTTTCGTTCTTAGTTTCTCTTCGGCTTATAGGGTGAGGCCTAGGACCCAAACGGATATTAAGCAAATGTCCTTCAAATTGTGGGACCTTCCGTTTCTCCAAAAGAAAGGAAGGGAATGGTTCGAAGACGTCACGAGAGCTCTCTGCGGCAGCCATTGCGAGGAAAATCTCGAAATCGATGAGTTCCAGAGGCATTCGAATCACTTCTTGTAGCACCTGCGCTCCTAGACCCCGTAAATCGAACCTGAACATGCTGCATATAAAATCCTCCTGTTAGTCTCAGCTGCATTATAAGGTTGTAATTCAACAAATTAGTGAAACACTAGTAATTACTTACCATAATTTGTCGGCACAACTACATAGCCTGGATACAGTAAAAAGGAGCTCTTCGTTGCAGATAATACATCGCTTAAGCAAAGATGCCAAACGATTTCCAATAAATAGCAAAAATCTCACAAATATATTGTCCTCGCATGCCAATAACACATTGTTTTTTTTAACATTGTTTTTATTATTCGGATCCCTTTCCCCTAGCTGAGTGAAGAAATCTGTGGCCATCCGAGGCAATAAATATCGAAGACCATATAGATGCATTGGATTGGCCTTACTGCCATCGATAATCTTTGCAATCTGCTCATCTAAATCACCATCATCACACACAAAGTTCCCTTCGATTAGTGAGATCTTAAATTCGACGTCTCCATGGATTACCAATACTCGTCGAAAGGCCTGGCCTAATGATTTCCGTTGGGATTCCAAGCTTCTAGTTTTGAAGCAGCCGAGAGGCTGAAAAGTCACTTCAATTCGAAGCGGCGTGGCAAATGAAAAGCCAAGTGCCTCAAATACATGTCCATGGCGTTGCCGATAGTAATCAGACAAAATTCCAGTGAGTTCAATCTCAAATCCAACAGTACATGAACAAACATTGTGGGAAGGAGAATAAAGCTTACACCACCTGAGAATTTCGTCTTTTCTGTTTTCTGTTTTTCTTGATCGAGCTGCATCGCATATTTTATTAGCTTGCTCTATAAGCTGGTCAAAATAACCGTTTTTAAGGCTGCCTTTGTTTTGAGCGAAATCAGTAATGGATAGACGGTAAGAGACATTATCATAATCATTGGAACTCTTATACTTGTCGAAGGTATCAACTATAGAATCGAGAACGCTTCTAAATGAATAGGACCCACGACTGCTCAGCCTGTCCAACCTTACGTTCAAAGCTGCCATTAAATTTTTTAGATGTATATCCATGCTACTGGATTCATCCAAATTTTCCTTTGCTAACGTAACAACAAACGCACAGTAAGTATTACTGATGATTCCGTTCGAGGAGCAGCTCGTGTAGAAATTGGCTGGTATGGCTACTTGTAAAAGCTTGCCATCAATCGAGATTTCAATATATTCATCTCTAATTTTCTGTATTTGTATAGACATGCTGTTAAGTCTTCGTTCATCGCTTAGCGCTAACCAAAGTTGGACGTACTTGCTGATATTGACTGAATCCATGACTGAGCGCGAATTAAGAGCAACCATGTTAAACTCTTCAAACTATTTATCAAATCAATTCGATATCTCTGTGTTGCTATGATTCAAAACTGAGGGCACAACCTCACTGCTCCAAATCACCTCAATTCAATACACATATATTTCTCTATGCTCGGAAAGTGCGTTACTGTTTGAAAAAGGCAAAACCTACGGACAATGTATCCACTACCCAACACATGATGCCTTTAATACAATGTTTACTACACATAAACCTTTCAAATGTGCATAGATTAACAATACATGGTCGGCACTTCAGGCACTTATATGGCACAATAAACTTGGGGGTTGTTGGTTGGATTAATGAGTTAGCTTTGGAGTGTTTTGCCATATATATATATATATATATATATATATAATGAAATTGATTTGATTTTTATTAGTAAATTGGGGTTTTAATTTGCTTTGATCATACAAATGTTTGGAGTTATGGTTTAAATTTCTTTTAAGGAATACAAATTAAAAAAATTTATGGATTCAATTCATTTTAGGGCATAAAAATACAAAACATATAGAAATTAGAAGGGTGGAATTTGATTTAAATACGTGAGGTTGAAGAGATTGGTGCTCAAGGTGGAAGATTTGGGCTTTATGACCTCAAAACAAGTTCGCACCTACTTGTTTCTTGCCTACTTTTCGTTGTTGTCGAGGAAATGACGGGGGCAACCTATTTTGGGCATAAAACATGTTTTGAAAAATGCGTATGTGTTGACACCATCTCGATTGCTTGGGATCAATTATCTTTTATGGAACTTCAATGAATTTCTTGAATCTACTATTGCATCTAAAAGATCCCTCAACTCAAGTGCACTCACCTATATGCTCTTATTGCCTTTTTTTATTGCATGAATTCAAATACCCAAACCATTATAGTGATTTCACTTAATGATTTAAGCCACCAAATGTTTTAGAATGTCTCATTGTTACCATTCTTTTTAATTGCTTAAATACAACTCGTTAAAGAATTATATTCAAAAGGGAGTGTGCTTAGAGGGAGCGAATGACTAATTCAAAAGACAAGAAGTAGTAATATAATTCAAGAAGATTAATTGCCTCCTTAACATAATTCCAAATCAAAGTTTAAACATACTTTACCATAGATAGAAACTTAACATATACAAATATATGTTGGTTACAGTGACAACATTAAATGGCATCAACTCTATTCATCTCTTTTCAATCCTTGCAAAAATAAATATTTCAATCGTTATATCCAGCGAGTATCTTTGACAACCTTTTTTATATTTTGACATATATACTTAACAATAAAATCGTTATATCCATTGAGTATCTTTTGACAACCTTTTTTATATTTTGATATATATACTTAACAATAAATAGGATGTAGAAAATATATATAAAAAAACAAGATGCACAGAGGAAAACTAATCCATTATTATGACATTGAAAAAAAAAATCATTACAAGAATAAAAAAAAATAGAAATCTAAAATAAGTTTAAAATATAAAATAGGTGGACAATTTATTCATTAGAAAGTTAGCTTTGGAATGCCTTGCCCATGGGGGGTCAGTTGGTAGGCAATATTCTATCACGTTCATTCATATTGGGGAATAAACTATGATACGGAAATGAGAAAATATATTGCCCTGTATTAAGGGGTCAAGGGGGCTTAATTATGTTATATGGCAATACAAATATTTATGGTATATTTTATTACATTTTGTGTATAAGTGGTGGAGGGGAGGCAAAGGGAAGGTTAGGGGACAAGGGCATGAGGTATTGAGTTTGATGGACAATGGATACTCAATCGGGATTGTAGTATGGTTGATGCTAGTGCTCTAGTAAAGGGTTTTCATGTTCCTCATGTGCTTGGTTGGTTAATAGATCTTCATATTGTTAATGAAATTAAGGTAATGGAGGATTAAGATTTCTATATTTTATGTGATTATTATCAATTGGAAGCGTATTTTAGGTGCATATTTCATGTTTAGAAATCATGTGTTTTTTTATGCCTTTCAATGTAGCTTTCCTCCTTGAGTCCATTTGAATTTTTTTTTTCTCTAGAAATTTCCTTCTGTGGGATTTCTAAAATCAACCCATCCACTAGAGCATACATAACCTTCAATTTCGTACGAAGGTGATGACAGCAAAGAAGGTTTCTTATTTAATTCCATGTTGATGTTTACTTATTGATTGATTTTATAAAAATTAAGAATAATCTATTTTTATTATTTATAAATAAATTCCATAATAATAATAATGTAATTTGTAATATTAATTGTATAAATGATTGAGATTTGAAAAATGAATTAAGCTAAATTTTTAATAGAAACATTATTTTTTTTATCAAAGATATTATGTATGTCGCTTATCTGATTACTGTCTATGTTTCCTTATGATGAAGAAAGTGACCTATCATTACTCGTCTAGGCATCAAAGACGTAGAAATATATAGCAAAATTATATTGCTTTTTCATTATTTTACATCAATATCATAAACTTGCATTTATTTAAATATTTATAGGATACATTTATTTATTGTGTATGATATCGACTCAATACTAAATGTTTCCTTATGATGAAGAGAGTAACCTATCTTTACTTGTCTTGGCATCAAAGACATAGATATATATAGCAAAATTACCTTCATTTTGCATTATTTTACGTCAATATCATAAGCTCGCATTTATTTAAATATTTATAGGATAACATTAATATCGACTCAATACTAATGTTTCGTGGCCTTTGTTTTTATCTTTTGTGAATCTATTTACATAAAATGGATATCGTAAATGAAACTATAGTTGAACATGTTATTTAATTCTTTTGTTAGACTTATTTAAGTCCATGACCCTCTCAGTCTTGACTAGGAAATGGTATGTTGATTGGTTCTTTATAAGTAAATATTATTGCTGCATGTAAATAATTCACCATCGAGCTTGGTTGGGGTTAGCCTACGACTGATGTCATGGCTTACTAGCTTTTAGATAACCCATTCTTTGTATGTGCATATCACGTTGGAGACTCATGTTTGAAGAGTGTCTTAATTGTTCCATCCTAGCGTTTTACGACTTAACTGCTCCATGGTGAACACATTGTGAACGAATCTGAGTCTAACAAACTATAGGGAAGTGGGTTTCCCCTCCTCCCGCCTTCCTCTCACCAACCACATTAACTCTGAGTTTGACGTAGCAGCGAACACATGGGATGAGAGGTGGGGCTTGCATGCCTCTTTCCTCCATCTGGCATTTGTACAAACATAACATTTATACTATCGTACAGGCTTCCTCGAACTTGCAGACTACGAGTGATTTCGAGGGTGTTCCAATTTCATTTTCTAAT
Organism: Larix kaempferi; assembly: GCA_027924585.1. Lineage (NCBI taxonomy): Eukaryota > Viridiplantae > Streptophyta > Pinopsida > Pinales > Pinaceae > Larix > Larix kaempferi. Next base: position 74,974,829 of record BSBM01000001.1, read on the forward strand.
TCATTCAAATGGAGGAGAGGCTCTGCTCCACTTCTAAGAGAGTTATGGAGCTCAGGTTATTCTTCATGTGCAAAGACCGTAGGAATTCTGCTTTTTAGTTCACTTCTAGAGCATGTAGTTTCCAGACATCTTCTCCCCGGAGCTTATGCAAGCATAAATCCTTTAAGAAAACCCGTGAGAGCTCGTAATGGAGCTAACTGGTCAGGGTCAACCTCTTCATTTCTCATGGAAGGTGAGAGAGTTAAGCTACAACATTACATATGTTTTTATATTAGATCGTGTTTTTAATATTTTAATTCATGTATTAATTTTATGTTATGGTTGCATTGCAGGCACATAGAGGAAAAACAAAGAATCTCTGCCTAGATTGAATGGAGGGATGGCATGAAGCTGGTAAGTCCACGACCATTCTTTCCCTGTCATTCTTTTCTCTTAGTATTGATTCATGTTACCATAGGTTGTTTCCAGCATGAGAAGGTGTTTGTAAGAGATCATATCTAACTGATAGACTCTATCCTTTTATTGTTCAGACTTATAATCCCATTAAATGGTATTTTTTCATCCCCAATACTTGTTAATAATAAATCCTAACTCTGTTATTTTGTTATTATTTATCAAATACGTTTTTGGGCTCGAAACCGTGAAGCTCATGGTTGTGTTTAAAATGTTATTTGGCTTTTGAAATGGCCATATGCACTCGACCCTGTTTATGAAGAACCTTTGTTTACAAGCTTAATGGGTTGATTGTTCTTGTGGATAGTAATTATGCATTTGTCTGTTAAATGTTTATTCACTCTCATGGTTGCTCGACCTAATGGATTTAGCCTGGGCATTAATTTTTTGTTTAGCCTTACTCTACTCAGATAACATTTGCCTAATTAATTTTTTTTGTGGGTTTTTCCCTAGGGGTTTCGACCATATAACGTTTATATATTCCTAGAGTCAATTTACTTTTATAATACATGTATCATGGAGAAAGACTGAGGGGTTTCGACGTTTGGCATATGAAATTCTTCTAATGTTCGATGGTTAATTTCTTGTGGAAATAATAGGGTGTACCCTATAGGCTTAACCCTAAGTATCAAGAATTATTTTGCTTCTATGTGACGTGATATATATATATATATATATATGACACGATAGTCTCACAAATATGACACGATAGTATCACAAATGATCACAAGCAACAAATTGGAAAATGACAAAATGAAATTAAAAAAATATGACACGATAGTCTCACAAATGATCACAAGCAACAAGTCTGTCTAGTGATCGCAAAGAGTTGTACGCAATATGCCCTTTGTTATAGATATATATGTAGGTTATACACAACATAATTTCAACCATAAATTTCTTCCATGAGCATATCACGCACTCACTCAGCATAACCGATGTAGTGCTCCTTGGATGACCCAACTTCAACATAATACTAGATAGACCAATTCCAGGGTTACACTTGCTCCTAGCAAATCCTCTCAATTAGACAACACATTCATCTTCGTTGCACACATCAATAGGAACCGACGGATTTCTGCATCACAACTTGCAACAAATTAAATTGTCTCATGCAACCAATTACACTTCTCTCATAATAAGCAAACAATCGAATACATACACAACATAAATGATCTTTTTGTTGATACAGTCATCATGCAAAAAAAGGGTCCCAACTTTACCCAGACTCCACAATTAATGGCACAACAATTAGTACCCTGTCTCTCAAGCAATTTGATTTTCCATGTACAAATAGCCACGAATAGAAAGAAGATATGCAAACCATACACATATGGAGTCTCGTTGTCTGGCATAGCTATGCGCATGAGAAATATGTACCAAATATTCATAGTTCTCATGATTTGTAGAATTCCCGTTGTGAGAGGACATTATAGCTTGAAATCCTTTCAACCTGTGCATCATGCTATAAGACTAATACCAAGTGGTTGATGGTTACATATGATTTGTTACCGCATATTACTACAATCCATTCGCACTAACAACCTTAACTATTCATTACCTAATAAATTACTTAGACTCGTCGTTACCCAAGCTATCAGATTGAGAGTTTATTTGAGTGCATGGATTCATTGCACAATAGCTCCACTCATTGCTATCCACTCTAACAGATGGAGGACTTTATTAAGGGTTCCACTTAATTTTAGGGCTATTTATTTTTATCTATGTGATTTCTCCAATAGTTATCACATGTAAACTGAGTTATTTTTGATATTTTTATAATTGTTTATTTTGAAATTTGAATGGTGTTCATAGAATCAATATACTTGTCCTATCCTCTTGCCTAGAATAACTTGTCTAGAATCTCCAAAAACCATTAATTTGGCGACGTTTAAATTGTTTGATTTTATCCCCAGTCCCCAGGAAAAAGAGCTTACAGTTTTTCCTCCTGGATAAAAAATGATCCCTCCTACACCTTCCCCCCATGTGTAATTGAATTTATTTATACTTTATGAAGTCCTTAATTAATTTATAAAATGAATTCTCAGTTTAGGATTTCAAGTTCCATCAATATCATTATCTTCCAAGGGTCTTTCTATATGATAATTTAACATGCATAGATAGTAATTAAGTAGCAATATAATTTTATTTATAATTTTAATAATGTCAGAATGGTTTATAACACTTTTAAAGTGGATGATCACAAGCTTAAAATTGAAGATATAGAGAGGATGGATCGAAAAAAATTGGGGTTCAGCAGAAGCATTGCTTCAAGTCATGTTCAAAGGTGTTTAAAAGAGATGAGAAGTACAACAAGTGGTAGGGTAGAGAGAGTACTAGGTCCAGAGATTTATCTAAATTATGATTGTTGCTGACTACATTGACATTTTTGTCTCATAGCTTTACTCATTGGGAAAGAGTGTGAAATGATTCAAGAGTTCAACATTTCTTCATGTTATGGTTATGTTGGATACGAAAACAATCTCATATTAATGGAAACATAAATTTCATTAGTAGAGAGGCATATCAGGATGTGAAAATTTCGTGCCACTTTGAGGTTTTATTGATGAGATTGTTTTGAGATCACTACTCTAACTTGCCAGGTGTATTACACTTGATTGGGTTAAATGTGTGTGAGAACTTCTTTAGTAAATTGATGTGATGGTTGGATAAAAGAGGGCCTATGATTTCACTGATTTGCTTCATGTTGTTGAAACGATTAATAAAGTTGTTGAAGAAATATCAAATCCCCAAGGGATTCATTTTAATAAATCTCATAAGAAACAAGAAAGAATCTAGAATAAGTTGCACCAATAAACCACAAAGAATCATGATATATTATCACATTAAGGTTCAATATCTATAGATGATAAAATTATAGAAGCTCTTAAAGTATAATTAAATGATGCACAAAACCTTTTATCAAGTTTTGGCATGCAACCATAAAGACAAAATATTCATGGCGGTTTAAACCATGGACAGAGGATCAAAACTATCCAATATTCCAAGTAGTGGATGAAGTAGTTGATGATTCTCCATCAAGTCACTCCAATTCAATATTCCAATCTTCATCTTCATCCATACTCAATGTTAGTGAATTGTAAAAAATGGAAAGTGAGTGAAGGCGTGACTTGGATGAAATTTTAGATACGATTGATGAGAATGTGAACACAACTACAAAACCAGTGGTATAGTTTGATGGTAAGGATATGTTCAAATCTTGTTTCGTTAGTCATTTGAATGGAAATCCAACATTATCCAAAGATAGGTTGACAAGAGTGAGAAATGGGGTCTACTTTAGGCGAGATGAAAGGTCTTCAAAAAAGGGTGTTTCAATCGGATCTGGAATTGGATAAGATTGCAATGTGTTGTTTGAGAGAAACTTAATACCTATAAATGAATGTGCCACAATAAATTGTGTTTCTCAAAGTACCAAAGAAGGTGTTTCTTGTGTAACTTGGTACATTGGAAGGTAGGGAAGTCCATCCATGAAAGGGTTTCAATATTTCATTTTTATGGAGTTTAATTTATTAATCTTATAGAAAACATGAGCTCTCTATGGCTATACTTGTATTTACATGATATAAATTTGGTAGATTCGCAGGTTGTGGTGTGAAACATCTGCAATTCTCATCTTTTCTAAGCATTGCAATGGCTATTGGAATATCAGTCTTTTACATTTTTTGTTACATTTATCTCTTGATTGTGATTCTTTTTACGCATTTTTTCTTCCCCATTACTATTTCGTCGGGTCTTCCACTATCCAATGCTAAAAATTGATTAGTCGCCCCTTCAATCCCTGTGGGATAATTATTAGCATTATACTATTATTTTATTTAGCATCCTATTTGCTTATCCTAAGATGTTTTAGGGGTCCTATTTGTTACAACTTGGTAATATTATATAAAGGGGGTGTTAAAAATGGGTTGATAAAAATGGATACCTACAATATATGGTGAAACTAGGGGTTTTCTTAATTGGAAAGGTACATTGGGAGGGGGTTCAACAATACAATTTTAGGAGGCATTTTACAATATTTAGTAGAATTAGGGATATTCTTTAATATCTTGTGAACGATCGTGCTATGTAACAAGTTTAGTGAGTGAACCCCCCGTGGCCTTGCCTAAGTTTTCAAGTGCCATGGCCCTTCGGCACGTAGACCATGAACACGTCAAGTGGCCTTGCTCAAAGGCAAGGTGCATAGTAAACATTGGAAACTTATGTTAGTTTGACACACTAACAAAATCTTAGAGGGATCTTGGTGATGGGAACAAGGTTATGCAGGTAGCCTAGTATGTAGGGAGGTACTAGGAATGAGGAACAAAGTGGCAAGAAGAATTGATTGGCTTGTATATGACTTGGGTACTAAGTGGTTGAACGTTGGATTCAAATTGGCTAGGAGCACTTCTATTCACATCACATGGACTGATGTTGGCTTCTTGCACTTGTTGGGCACACATTCTAGGTTCACTTTGGTACAAGACAACCCTGCACACATTGAGACACCCTATCAAAAGCACTTATGCATGCACTTGGATGAGTCTTGTGAGGTGCACTTCATGCACACTTGTGACGGGCATCTTGAGGAACACTTGCAACAAATGCACCCACCAATCACGCTTGTCATGGGTGCACCTGCCAAGCACACATGATGGGTGCACATCCCACCTAAACATGAAACAAGTGCACCTACCAATAACACTTATAATGGGTGCTAGAGCACACTTGGGATGGACATGAATGCCATGGCCCCACACTGGCCCCACATGTGGGTACTTAGGTGTTGGGTGTTTCTACAATTGCATGCCACAATGGGAACCACACCATTGGAGTTGGACACCAGTGCATAATCCATGACAAAATAATTGAGTTGGATGTAGGCACTCAGGTCCACCTTAGGATAAAGGTGCTTGTAAGATATTGGAAAGACCCATGAGGAGAAAGGGACTTATAAGAGCTTGGAAAGACATATGTGTATAGTGTATTCCTCAAAGTTGAAAGAGCACCATCATTAACCAATTGTTTCATTCATATAAGTTCAAAGTGGGGTCTACATCTGTGCTAAGTTATTGATTTTGCATAGTAAGGCGAATATGGACTCAAAAGGTGAAAAGTGAAGAGGTTAATTGTCACGTTCCCTTCCATTTTATCCGATGCTAGGAAGGGAACGTGAACCAAACTTACCGAGCTTATTGGATAAGCTCAGCCCCATACCTTACTAAGAAATTCATAAATAAATAAAACTTCATGTGTGCAAGTTCAAACTAAAATACACAGCAGAATGAAATCATATTTACACACACACAAACAATAATGCATCAAAATAGCTATCATAAATGGATAATGATTCAATGTACAGAGAATCAATCCCCTTCTCATTTTATGCACAGACTTCATATCAATCCCATTAACATGAATATTTATCATTCAAAATTAACACATTGTAAAACACAGAATGCATATAAATTAAACCACAGAGAACACTTATCTTGAGATTAAGCGGCCCAAACAACTGGGTATGTGAGAGCAACGTTCCACCCAACCATATATCTCTGTCCATCCTATATTCTTTCAGCTGAGAGATCACCCCCGAGCTGGGTTGTGTATCCACTAAGGAGGAACTAGACAGGGTCACTCACAGCCATGGTTTCACTCAACAGCTATGCTAAGCCAACACACAGTTGGGTTTATCAAGCATAGAAAAGAAAAATGAGGGAAAAGCGAAGACACTGAGCTCCACTAATTTCAAGCAATCCAATCCTCTGTGCAAACATTCACACTTGGATTTCTCACAATTCTGTCATCAAATAACCCAATCCCGTCACTTCATTTCTAGGCTGTAAAAACTGGGTTTTCCAATGGATTTCGAGGTATCTAATACTCTCAATTTATCCCCAAGGTTCATGTCTATGGATTCCCCATTGGATTTCACTGTCAAATACCAAATCTGGGCATTTTTGGCTCTTCAAAATGTGGGTTCTTTCAAAGTTGCGATTTCTGGTTTTTCTCACTGCTGGCAATTCATTTTTTTGATGGAAAATGATGTTGGGTCCTTCAACCATGGAATGTGAATGAGGAATAAGCAACTCCCATGAGGTAGAGTGACTTGTGGTACAAGAAAACAACGGCCCATACTCTGCCATACGAATTTTTGGGTTGCCCATGCTCCATTGAAGCCATGGATTGATTCCTTCAACAACCGTCTTACACAGAATTAAATGCCAGTAAAGAAAGTCAAAAGAGTTATCAAGATGACATTTGGAAACCTATGGTTCAATCCCATAACCCCCTCACCACTCCCTAGTGGATACACATGGTCCCTTCTCATTCGTTGCCTCCATAGCTAGTTTTGGTATTTTATTACATGATGTTTATTTACATCATTTTTACAATGTTCCATGGCTAAATAGCACATGGGTAACATAATGTCTAATAATTTCCTTTTAAATAAAATTCGAGCTTCCACTAGCGGGGCCTTGGCCTTGATCTCCACGCTAGGAAAACATACATCACATGTATACAATATTTACATTAAAAGCTAATATATCCTAAGAGTCAAAATGGGGTATTACATTAATAGGCATGCCTACATTAATGTGCATAGTTATTAGGCATTGTCATAAGGATATTTTTCCTTAGAGTCTTTGTACTTTTGTAAAAGAGTGAAATGAAAGTGGTTTCCCTCCCATGTTGTATACTATAAACATTTTTATCATAAATAAAGTTTAAGGAATCCATCTTGGGTGCCAAGTATACATGTACATGTACAAGTGTATTATGGCTTGTTTATTGGAATGAATGTTGTTCTATTTATTGGTATGCGCATTGCTAGTTAATTATTGATATTGGATACGTGTTGAATCTTGTTAATTACAAATATTGATAGGATGTTTCAAAGGTTGACATTGAGCACATTCTCGGTTGTTGAATGAACTTGGTTGAGTAGGATATTTATGAAACATTATTAGTGGCGGTTTGGTTGTTGTAGTAGTACAAGTCAATTGTAGTAGTAGTAGCAGCTCATATCACAAAATGTGGGACCAAAACTGATGATGGCACCTCCGCCTCCATGGCGGGCCATGACCTCGAACCACCTGACCATATGAGGATCTCGCGGATCGAGATCTTCTAGCTCTACCTGTGGCATCAGCAATGGGACTCGTTCCAGGAAGAACGAGACCATGATGGATCTGTATCCGAAAATTTTTAGCTCACCCCTATAGCATTTGGTGAGTTGTTCCCTGACATTGGTGAGGATTCCCTCACACCAGTTGAAGATAGTAGGTGCCATACACTCGATGGAATAAAGCATATGGGCCTTGGTGGCCTGATGAGAAGCATTGTTTCCCTCCACTTTCTCTATGGTAAAGATCACAGTATGCAAGGTTCAATATCAAACATTCTTGATGGGAATTTACCCAGCAAGCATCTACGTCCCTGGTGTGCAAAACTGAGCCACCAAGCTCTCATTCGACTTGTCACTATCCCATGGACAGGATAGTGAAACTGGGGCTCCCCGCCTAGACAACCCCGTTAGAAAATAAACATCCTCCACATACAAAGTAAGAATGTGGGCACCAACACAGAAGTGTTGCTTATCTAGATCCAATAATCCAATCAAATAATCTAGTAGTTGTACCTGGTCCCTCATGCCTTGTACATGAAAGAATTTCAACAAGATGCATCTTTGCAATGCATTCATTGAATTTGAATCATTTTTCGCTTGGGAATCCTCCATTTTGTGCTCTCATTCTTTCCATTAGACCATGGTTCAAGCCAAGACCTGCATAAACATCAATTAGATGCATATTAGAACCTTTCTATAGCTTTGGATTAGGATTATTTGGACCCATTTTTTATTTTTCTTTGTGGATCTGCGTCGACGCACCCCTCTTTTGTGGGCAGTGCATTAGCGATGCACCTTCTCCATGCAAGAATCACGTCAGATAGCCCTTGATGCATTTCCCACTAGGGAAAAGTGTGTCACCCAAGGCGTGTGCGATCCCCTCCTTAACAAGCGAAAAAACCCCAAAAATTCACTATAAAGCAAAGAATTAATCCACTAGAAAGGTAACAAGCAAGGTTAAGGCCTACATGTCGCTGACGTGGCAAGAAACAACTGATCGTACCTTCGGTAATCGATGTTTGAAAATCATGTTCCAAAGTGGTGTTTTTATTATCCTAACTTGGTAAAAAAGCAATTTGGTAACTATTTCTTACTATTTTACTTTTATATAAAATAAAATGGAATATTCCCTTTTTCATATTTCTTTTATGGGCCTTTTTGCTATAGTTCATAATCTTTTTATGTCTAAACACCTTATTGTCGATTCTGACTTAGTTTTTGGATTTCGTAGATGAAGTGAAGCAGTGTTCTGACTTTATTGGTGACAATCGTTGAAGTTTCATACTTTTCATCAAGTGTGAATAAGTCGTTGAGCATTTTTTATGTTATTATGACGCTCGTTACAATCATATATTAATGGAATCGATCTTACTTTTTTCCTTTCTCGTGCTTGTAAAACTATGAGAATAAGTCACCGAGTTATATTTTATTGCTTTTTCGGGCTCGTAAAACTCCCATGAAAAAAGAACTCCTCGGATTCCTTTTTAAGCTCTTTTCATACTCCCTAAATATGAAAATATCGCCACGTGAATTTGATTCTTTCACGCTTGTAAAAGTACTTGAAAGGTCGTCTTTCTGGTGATAATTTACCCCTTTTTCGGACCAGGAGGACTATTTTACGAAAAAGGAGCACTCTGCTTAATCATGACTGGAAGAGTTCTCTCTCATGTTATTTTATCCTTTTTCCAATGAGGAGAATAACTTTTACGAAAAAGAACCATCTGGAGTCTTCTTTAGTTCTTTTCAAACTCTCTAAACATGAAATGACGCAGAGTTTTCCTTCTCTGGACTCATTAATGTCTAACATTGAAGGGCTCTCTTTGGGACGAACCCCTCCTATCTCAGGTTTGTAAAACATATGAGATCGGACTCGTCCGAAGGATGATCTATACCAGGCATCTTTTACCCTCGTAAAGCTCGTTAAAAAAAAAAAGAGGTACTCATCGATCATTATGGGGATAAGGAAAGAGTACTTAGTCACTCTTGAACATGGCACTTGTTTTCATATGCATTCAAACACTTGGATAATATGCTTGTCGTCGAGTCCCACCAATTCCATGAGTCATTCAAAGAATGCTTCCACCATTAGTTTCATTAGGGTTCAGTTTCATTCTCTTCATGTCAATGCTGCCAAGTCATGCCATTCCCATGTTCAAGACAGGTCTGTTCATCGATTCAATATCTGCATCCATTCTACCTTCTATTATGTCAGTCATTCCTGAGTCAGTCTCAAGTGTCACTCTACAGTCTGGTCTACTCCAAAACATTTTCGATCGTGTTTCGTGTCCATGATATGGGAAACATCATGGCCCTCCTTCGACCGATTTATCCTTATCGACTTCAACACATCATCTGAGGATTAAACCTAGAAACTATTCAATTACCTTGGATCTGCATGTCTCAATGGCAGGTTACCTTGCTTTCAACAGTAAGTTCACATCATTGACTTATGATTGAAATATTCCACTTAGTGTTTGACCTCATATCATTGATTCACCTTCAGTGGTATCTACTTTGATACCTTGGAGATCATTGACATCAATGGTGATTTCCCTCGCACTTGTTAACGGTATACATCAATGGCTGGTAATCAAGTGGTTTCTACCATGTTCGACTTCAAGAAATTGTAATCACATGGTTAGAATCGTATCATTGTGGGGTTGGCTTGAAGAAACTAGGTTAAGTCATAAATATCTCCTAGGTTTTGATGGAGATTGTTTGAGTAATATTACACAGATCCACTTTTATATTGGTCGTGGTTGTGTTATCATATCATAATGGATCTACGATTGTGTCTAGTATCCATGATTGTGTTCAGTCGGTCTTTACTATCATGGATATGCAATATATTGGTCAGAAGCCACATTATGAGTCAGTTTGAGACATTTATCTTAGATTTGATTGTACTGCAGAAGATATTTGTTCATCACTCCAACTGAAAATCCTCACTTCGATTTTTTCCCTATTACAAACCATTTCACCTAACTTATTTTTCCAACTTTATGCTTTGGGGGGCATTCTGTTACACCAAAATATCATCATCATGAGTCACGTGTCCTTTGTATGCCCTGATTTCTAAAGTACCTGATTTAAAACATTTAAAGAGAGGTTGTTGTCATTCTCTTTTACCTTTTGTTGTCACTCCGACGCACCCTGTTTTCCATGATGGTGTGTCAGGTTCAAGGTGACGCACTATGCAAATTAGCAAAGTGCGTCAGTGATGCGGTGTGATCTTGTACAAAGTACGTTGATCACTCTTTGGTGCATGTTTTCCTTGTTCAAGGTGCGTCGCAATTAGTTAAAATGGAAAAAGAGAAGCTTCAAGTGACTTCTCGAAGCTTGGATGGCGTAGAGACTTATCCCTACTTACCTAGAAAGGTGGCATTCAATCCCCTTGTCTAGTGGGATGATCCCTTAAGACTCTCCCCTAAATCCTCAACCTCTCCTATCCCTTTAGCTCTCTATATATGAACCCCCTCTCCATTGTTAAGGGAGGAAGTATAGAGTACCTTTATGCTAGTGGAATTTCTCTAGGTGATACTATTCATCCATTAGGAGGCTAGGCATTTGATCTTGGAGGCTAGGATTGTTGGAAGGAGGTTGTGACATCAAAGCATCAATTGTACCATCTCTCCCTCTGTATTTATTACTATTACATTTAATAATTTAGTTCTTTCCATAAACCTTGTTATGTTAATAATGCTTAGGATTTACTTTTTTTACTATTAATCTATATCAATTCACATCCATGTTCTTTTATTACTTGATTGTTTCCACATGTCTTGTCTGGTTTTGCAGCTAAATATATGAAGATCGCAACTTGGAGCTTGGAGCAGCAAGGAGAGAGGAACTACACACTTGAGGTAAGCCATCTCTTTCCCCTGTCTTGCATTTCAATTGATATAGGAAAGTTATTTGTGTTATGTACTCATTTGTTCTACATCTGAACCATTTAGACTAGGGAGATCTATTTGAGTCTGCTCATACAAATTGTCTGTAAACACTGGGGGTATGGTAATATTGTAATAACAAGTGGTTGGACCCCATAATCCCTCTGTAGTGCCCTAGGAGAACCAAATAAACATCCAACTGTGCAGTAAGGCCAGTTTATAATGGAAAATATCCAATAAAGTGACAATCTAAGTGATATATCATCCAGAAGTTCCTGTAACTGATATCTGAGTGTGCCAATGGACTCAGAAGGTCGAAGTGTACAAGATATGAGTACTCATACACCCTATGACCACCTGGATAATCATCTGCAGGCTCAACCATGCCCAGATTCCACTGATTGTGGCCTCATGCACCCATTTCTGATTGACATGCATGACAAAATCACTATTGCGATCTCTTTAGTCAGTTAACTGATCGTGACTTCAGTTAGCTGGGTTTAGGTTCAGTTCAGTTGAGTTTGAGTCTTTCGTAGCACTCCAGTGGTGATAATCCCTATGCTAGACCAACTTAGGTTCGAATTATCCTAGGTGATTTGAATTCTCACCATTGTAATATCATTGTTGATTATACTGATTATTTGAATATGTGACATTATTCTTCTCCTATCTGAGTTCTGCTACATAATTATTCTTCTGCTCTTTTTTACTACAACTTTCACTCTTATTCGACTTTTCTGCTCATTCTTTCTATGTGAGGTATCCTCAGCTCTTAGATCTGTTGTGACTTATAATTTCACGTGGTATCAGAGCCCATGAGTGAATACGTTGCGCATATGCATTCAGTAGTGCACCAGAAGCCTATGGATTTCCACAACAAATCCTAGTTCCATTGCATTGAATTCATTGGAGAAATCCATTGAGGTCTAACCAGGTGTGCAAGTTATTCGATTGTTTTGAGTGTAGTTGCAACAATTTTGCTGCAATAGCAGCAATACATATTTTCCATTTTTTGCAAGTATTCTACAAAAACTTCCATGAATCTGAAATAAATTCCTCCTCTCTCTCGATTCAACTATGATGAGTGGAAACCAAAGATGATAGCATATCTGAAGAGACAGGGTCTTTTTTATGTGTATTGGTGTTATTTTTTATATGTGTATTGGTGTTATGAGAGATTTTGCTTCCTATGAAGAGGATAATGAATTGCTAAATGACTGTGACAGATCCTTTGGAGCAATGTGTATTTCTATGTCTCCTAGTATGCGCTACCTCATTGAAACTGCTGAATATCCAAGTGATCTATGGGCCCAACTAGACAAAGCATTTGGAAAGCATAATGAAGAGATTGGTGCAAATTATTTGGAGAACAAGCCCAGTGATACCTCCTTAAGTGTTCTCTCTAATTATGTCTCAGCCTCAATCAAATCTCATGATGAATTTGTTCAAGATGAAGAAGAATCTACAGATTCAAAACTCATGTTCTCAATGTATTTTACTTCGAATTATGAGCAAGATAAGCTAGTTCATACTCTAGAATATGAAGAGGTTCTTAAATACTCTCTTTCACATGAGTCTACTGGTGTCCAAAATGATGATCTATTGACTGTTTTGGAGGTTAAATCAGAGTTTGGAGTTGATGCATTCGCCCTCAACCTTGATCACATGCTCCCTATGTACTTCTATTCGATCATTGGAACATGTTATCATATTTTCATAGAAGATGGAAGAAATTACCATTTGCTTGGGTTAAAGTCTTAGGCATATTTTGGTGATTTTGGTTTTGATCTCACCCCTGCTGGTTCAAATGAGATCACAAGAAACCATCTATCAATTCTTGGAGATGATTTGAAGTCCAAGCCACCACCATCATGTCATAGTTCATTTGGTTATGATATCACCTATGTTGGTTCAAAGGAGATATCAAATAACTATATACACATTCTTGGAGTTGATCTTACCTCAGCTGGTTTGAATTACAGGTTCCAGGATGATCTTCATATTTTTGGATTTGTTCTCACCATGTTCATTCTGAAGAGAAATTTCATAAATCCTCCATATTTGCTTGCATCCATTGAAGGAGAATAAAATCACATGTTTTTGGAGCATGATCCTCTTCTTCCCAAGAGGAAGATACCTCTATACATATGATCAAGCATCATGCCTACTTGAGTTTGGAGAAATTAATCTTTTGGTGTGTTTCAGTCTATTTTGAGGGGGGGTTTCCCAATTTCCCCATTTCCTTGGTTCATGGATTGTTCTTTATTTTTCATCATTTATTTGGTTGTATGGGTGACCTTTGGTCTTAGTAACAAGGGCCCATGATGCAAAAGTATGGATTAAGGGGGGATTTTAGGATATTTTAATACTCCATACTTGTCCTACCTAGCATTATTTATTTTTCCTAGTAGTTGATGATGTCATTTTTCCCTTAATGGTGTGCATATGTCATCCAAGATCCATACACCACCTTATGAGCCCTGCATGCATCAATTTAGGACCACTTCAGACAATTCCCTATTTTATAGGAACCCACTTAGTGTTTCAGTGCAGTCCACCTGAGTTAGCTGACTCTTGTGGGGGGTTAGAGCTCCAAATGCCACTGATTGTGGCCTCATGCACCCATTTCTAATTTACATGCATGAAAAACTCACTATTGCGCCGTCCTTATTCAGTTAACTGATTTTGACTTCATTTAGCTGATTTTAGGTTCAGTTCAGTTGAGTTTGAGTCTTCCAAAGAACTCCAGTGGTGATAATCCCTATGCTATACCAACTAAGGTTTGAATTGTTTTAGGTGATTCGAATTCTCTCCATTGTAATATCAATGTTTATTATATTGATTATTAGAACATGTGACATTATTCTACTCCTATCTGATTTATGTTGCATAATTATTATTCTGCTCTTTTTTACTGCAGTTTTCACTCTTATTCAACTTTTATGCTCATTCTTTCTGTGTGAGGTATCCTCAACTCTTAGATCTGTTGTGACTTTTAATTTTACAAACCCATAGGATCCATGAGGAATTAATCATTACATTTAAACTTGGCCATCATTTCTTTGGATTTAGCATATATTTAACCACTGCTTTTTAAGCCTTAGGACCCTTTTGGGATTTTGTATGTGCTTAGAAGCACAACTAATCGTAGATTTCATCTAGGGTGATTTTTCATTTCATTTCATAGTCCTCTTTCATTGTGATGAGAAGCATAATTTTAGTTTGTTTCCATGGGATTGCACATAAGATATAATAATAGTTGACATATGCAAGTAATGATGGTAGTACATTTTGCTTCAGGTCTAGCCAACACAACTCAGGAAACTACGGGGATCATCCATAATCAAGAGAAAATATTGGGGGAAACTGACCAGAGAGGTCAAGGAATCAAATACAACTCACCTAAGATCGGGAACCAACACCAGTGGTTTCTCCTAGCCCAAAAGGATCAAGGCTTCGGTAAGTTCTGTTTCCAACTCAGAGCCGAGACATAAACAATAGGGAAACTATCCAACATAGAGGCAAAAGTGGGGAGGTCCTCCATATCATAGGCTGAGGTGTAATTCAAGGTAAAACTAAATCTGTAATGGAAAATATGGATGGGGGAAAGTGAAGGGTGATGCCATAACTAGAAAGCCATAAATGGTGGGAATGACCACATCCATACTACTAAAGAGGGTAAAACCAATGAGTATGAACAAGAAATTCTTATTCTGAGTAATTAGAATATTTATATAATGATCAAAACAACCATATCCATATATAGGGAATGTAGATTCTTCTTCAATTGTGTTCATATAGATTCATCAAACTTGCTCAATAGGGAATGTAGATTCTTCTTTAGTTGTGTTCATATAGATTCATCAAACTTGCTTGACATTGTTAATATAGAATTACCTTGAGGCTTGAAATTGTGAATGTAGAATCCCCTTGAAGCTTGAATTTGTGAATGTAGAATCCCCTTGAAGCTTGGTAATTGTGAATGTGGAATCCTCAATTCCAAATGCCAACTGTAGAATCCTCTTCAAACTTGTTGATTGTGAACATGGAGTGTCTTGAGCTTCCTCCAATGCTTTGACTGTTAATTGTGAAGTGTCATGCTGTATGGGAGATGGGAAGGTGGGAGGAGAAAACGCAGAATGCGGGAGGATAAAATCATTTTGCAATTTTTTTTGCACAGACATAACGCGCTAGCGTTATGTAAACACATAACGCGCGAGCATTATGCACACACAAAACGCGCGTGCATTTCTTGAATATTAAAAAAAACCTAGGTATTTAATATGTTTGGTGCACGGCTAAATAATGTACCTAGTTGAACAAAACGTGCGTATGTTTTGTATTCATAAACGCGCTAGCGTTATTGAAATAATCAAAAAACCTTATTCAATAGTTTATTTAATAGTTTCTATGGGTTAGGAGGTTAAATAGGGATTTGGTGTTAGGGGTTTAGGGATTAGAGATGGGGGTGGTTAGGTAGGGGTAAGGGGATAGGAGGGGGGGTAGTTAGGGGTAAGAGGCTGGGAGGGGGGTTAGCGAGGGGGAGAGAGAGAGAGAGAGAGAGAGAGAGAGAGAGAGAGAGACTGAGAGAGGGGGTTAGTAATGGTTGGGGTGGGGGGGAAGGAGGGAGAGAGAAAGCGAGAGAGGAGAGGGGTGTTGGTTGTAGGGACTACGAAAGAGAGATGGAATGAGTGGTTAGAGGTAGGTGGAGGTGTAGGGAAGAGAGAGAGACTGAAAAAGCCTGGGTTAGTAAGGGCTAGGGAGAGGAGGGGGTTTTGGCTAGGGGGAGTAGCAGATGATGAAGACGACGATGATGATGATGATGAATTTCATGATGACGATGATGATGATGAATATGATGATGATGATGGTGATGGTGATGAATATCATGATGAAGATGAAGATGAAGATGAAGATGGTGATGAAGATGAAGATGAAGATGGTGATGAGGATGATGATGATGATGATGATAAATATGACAACGAGTATGATGAGGATGAAGATGATGTTGTTGATGATGATGATGATGATGATGATGATGATGTCGAAGATGATGATGAGGATGATGATGATGATGATGGTGGTGATGATGATGATGGTGATGATAAAGAAGATAGCGATGATGATGATGATGATCAATACCCAATCATGATGAATATGGTGATGAGGATGATGATGGTGATGATGAAGAAGAGGATGGCGATGATGATGATGATGATCAATCATCAATCATGATGAAGATGAAGATGAAGAAGGTGATGATGATGACGACGTTGATGGTGATGATGGTGATCATAAAGAAGAGGATGATGATGATGATGATGATGGTCAATCATCAATCATGATGAAGATGGTGGTGAGGATGATGATGATGATGGAGATGACGAAGACGATGATGAAAATGACGAGGATGATGATGATGATGATGATGACGACGATGATGATGATGGTGATGATAAAGAAGAGGATGGTGATGATGAAGATGATGATGAATATGACAATGAGGATGATGAAGATGATGGTGATGAAGATGATGATGATGAGGATGATGATGATGATAATGATGGTGATGATGATGATGGTGATGATAAAGAAGAGGATGATGATGATGAAGATGATGATGAATATGACGATGAGAATGATGAAGATGATGGTGATGAAGATGATGATGATGATGAAGAGGATGAAGAGGATGATGAAGAGGATGATGATGATGATGATGATGATGATGATGATGATGATGATGATCAATACCCAATCATGATGATGATGGTGATGAGGATGTTGATGGTGATGATAAAGAAGAGGATGGC
This sequence comes from Larix kaempferi, assembly GCA_027924585.1. NCBI lineage: Eukaryota > Viridiplantae > Streptophyta > Pinopsida > Pinales > Pinaceae > Larix > Larix kaempferi. Next base: position 74,992,111 of record BSBM01000001.1, read on the forward strand.
GATGATGATGATCAACCATCAAGCATCATGAAGATGAAGATGGTGATGAGGATTATGATGATGATGATGAAGATGATGATGAATATGACGACGAGGATGATGATGATGATGGTGATCATAAAGAAGAGGATGATGATGATGATGATGATGATTAATCATCAATCATGATGAAGATGGTGGTGAGGATGATGATGATGATGGAGATGACGATGACGACAATGACGACGATGATGATGATGGTGATGACAAAGAAGAGGATGGTGATGATGAATATGATGATGATGATGATGATGTTGAATATGATGATGAGGATGATGATGGTGATGATAAATAAGAGGATGATGATGATGACGATGATGATGATCAATACCCAATCATGATGAAGATGGT